>SKCR01042026.1:0-60484 GCA_019454045.1 Zanthoxylum bungeanum | reverse complement strand
ATGGAAAATCATGAAGAATGAGATAACAGAATTTGTATCAAACTGTTTAGTGTGTCAGTAGATTAAAGAAGAGCACCAACATCATGTAGGTACCTTACAGTCGCTTCCTATTCCCAAATGCAAATGGGAACACTTACTATGGACTTTGTGTCAGGATTGCCTCGTACGAAAAATTGACATGATTCAATATGGGTGATTATTGACAGATTGATCAAATCAGCTCATTTTATACCTATCAATGTTGATTATTCTCTAAATAAGTTAGCAGAGATCTATGATAATGAAATAGTGAGACTTCATAGAACTCCAGTGTCAATTGTGTAAGACAGAGATCTGTACCTCCAGATTCTAGTCATGTTTGCAAGAGACTTTGGGTATCAAAACGAAGTTCAGTACTTCCTTCCATCCTCGAAATGATGGGCAAGCAGAGAGAACCATTCAGACCTTAGAGTATATCTTGAGAGCTTGTGTTATGGAGATCAGAGGTAGTTGGGATCAGCATATATTGTTGAACGCGTTTTCATACTTGTTGCGAGATTATCGTACCGCAAGTATACGGTGTCAAGTTTTAATGAAGGATGAATAAATAGTGTTGAATCCACAAGAATTGAAATCAAATTCACATTAAGTACTGTAATTAAAAAACTTAAATTTATTTAGAAATCAATTTAAAATAAACTAAATTAAAATTATAAACTAAAGAAGCGAGAAGTCAAAACGTTTAATTAAGAATACCATGATTAAAGGAATTCTAGAGTCTGATTTCACCTAACTATCCCCTATGTATTTGTTATGTCAATCAATTATTACTCAATTTCTTTGTTTATAAGCAAGAATCATAAATTATTCTACTCCATCTCTTGAGTTCCGAGTGAAAATATTATTAGTTACCGATTTCGACTATAATAATCTAGTAATTAACATTTCATTACGATATGTGATTCTTTATAATGACTTCAAGCGAATTATATGTTCGAGCGGATGTGGAACCCATAGGGTCAGATCAGTGCTCCGTGCAGTAGACGTGGGTCTAACACATGGATATCTAACATTGGTGACCGGTGGTAAACACACACGTAATGCAAGCACACGTATCGCTCGAGTAATATAAAATATATCGATCATACGAGGACTTAATACCTATACTATCAATTTATGAAGCTAAATGTCTACGAGTAACTAATTGATTTGATTGTTGGTTGGATGGTGATTTTTATCTAAAACAAGTAAATAAAACAAAGCAGAGGTAGATTTTAAGTTTTAAATAATGATATGAAAATATACAGGGTTGTGAATCCTACTAATATCTTTCTAAAGATGTGTTGATTACCTTATGCTTGTGTAATATGTCAGTTTATTAACCTGGAACACGAAGTTATGCAAAAGCCTCTTCCGATGGTCAGATGCAAACACCAAAAGTAACCCAATTAACTATATTCCTATGTTAATTAAGAAACTTCAAATTCATTAAGTTTAAGTTCCAATTATGGCTACCCCCGGTCGACATGTATATTCCTATCCTATATGGAAATCTCTACAATGAGTATGAATCATGAGCTATTGAGTCTACGACTAACCTAAAATCCATTTTCCAAGTTCATTTTAAGTTTACCAAATCAATCTAATTAGTGGCCAATTAACAATAAGCATTAGGAACTAGACTCAATAAATAAACCAATACATCACACAAGACATAAGAAAAGTCAACTTATTAAATCATTGATATTGGTTTTCATCACAACCCTAGATAACGTATTTAGTTACGACATATATATAGGAAAATCATCCATGAAGATTTCTAGAATTTCTTCCATCATGTCTGAGAAAATGGCCATCATACACCGCTGAAAGGTTGTCGGAGCATTACACAGTCCGAAGGGTATCATTCGAAAAGCGTATGTACCATAAGGGCAAGTAAAGGTTGTCTTTTCTTGATCCTCTGGTGCTATGGCAATTTGGTTGTATCCAGAATAACCATCTAGGAAACAATAGTACTCAAAATCGGCCAATCGGTCTAACATTTGGTCTATGAATGGAAGAGGAAAATGGTCTTTTCTGGTGGCCTTGTTGAGTTTCCTGTAGTCTATGCAGACACGCCATCCAGTAACTGTTCTTGTGGAGATGAGCTCATCATTATCATTCTTGACCACTGTCATTCCTCCCTTTTTAGGTACCACTTGGACTGGTGACACCCATGAGCTATCAGAGATGGCATAGATGATTCCTGCTTTTAGCCATTTCAGCACTTCAGCCCTTACGACTTCTTTCATGGCTGGGTTCAACCCCTTTTGGTGTTCGATATTGACCACCCCATAGTAGATTTATATTTCCTTAGGATTCTCAGAATTCTCTTCTTCCACTGTGGATAATGTTGAGGAGATGATCACAGGAAATGTTGATTTCTCACCCAAGAATGGATAGCGGAGATGCTCTGGCAATGATTTTAGCTCCAGTGTATCCTTTTTAACCTCCATTGATGGTGGATCATGTAATGCTTCGACTTGAACCCTTACTACGGTTTCCCTTGGCAGGCTTTCGAGTGTTAGGGTCATCTACTAAAGGTCCCAATTATCAATTGGTGTCTCTGTATCGATGGCAGAGTTTACCAGACACCATTCCAACGGATCCATTGGCTCATTTTCCAGATATGTCTCTAGCACGCAAGTATCTGCCACATCCACTCATTACAAGTACTCATTTCTACAGGATAGTTGAGGGCATGATAAATATTAAATGTCACTTCTTCATCACCTACTCTCAACATCAATTTCCCTTGTTGCACATCAACTAAAGCTTTCCCAGTCGCTAAGAATGGGCGTCCCAAAATCAAAGGAATTTCTTGATCTTCTTCCATATCTAACACCACAAAATCTGTTGGAAAGATGAACTTATCCACTTTTACTAACATATCTTCGATGACTCCTTTGGGATAAGTGAGAGATCTATCCGCCAATTGCAGTATGATAGTTGTTGGCTTTGCATCACCAAGGCCCAGTTTTCTGAAAACAGAAAGAGGCATCAAATTAATGCTTATGCCTAGATCACATAGAGCTTTAGTGAAGGTAGATCCTCCTATGTTACATGGTATAGTGAAACTCTCTGGGTCTTTGAGCTTTTGAGGCAATTTCTTTTGGATTATTGCACTGCATTCTTCTGTGAGGTTCACAGTTTCAAAATCCTCCAACTTTCGCTTCTTGAACATGATCTCTTTCATGAAATTTACATAGTTGGGCATTTGTGCCAAGGCCTCAGTGAAGGGAATATTGATATGAATCTTTTTGACAATATCCAGAAATTTAGTGAATTGCGCACCCAACTTCTTCTTTTGGAATCTCTGTGGATACGGAAGAGATGGCTTAGGAATTTGGGGTTCCACATATACCGAAGAAGTTTCACTCTGGTCTCTTGTTGTCATTGTATCCTCTTACGGCTCTACTTCATTGTCTTGGCTGTTTTGATCATCAGAGGTATTCCCGACTTGTCTTCTAGTCCTAAGGGTGATATCCTGACAGTGTTTCTTAGGGTTTATCTCGGTGTTGCTTGGGATTGCCCATTTTTGTGGGTGTGTAATCGAAGAGGCAAGCTGGCCAATTTGGACCTCTATTGATTTCATCGTCGCCCATATATTTCCCATGTTGGTTTCAATGTTGTTTAGTCGTGACTCATTCTTTTCAAACCTCTATGTGGATTTGGCGACAAATGTGCTCATGGGGTATTCTAATGATGGTTTCGACTCTGACATCTGGCTGTTGAAACTAGGTGGGGGTAGCAAGGCATTCTTTGTGTGACGGAGTCTAGGATGATAGTGGTTTGATGAAGGATTTCACATATAATTGTTGAAGTTCCTATTATTCACATACTGGACTTGCTCAAAGCTTGGGTCTCCTTCCAATTACAGCATGTTCGCAACCGCTGCAGATTCAATAGATGGTTGTACTCGTTGATTTATTAGGAATGCTACATGAGTCGATATGGTTGAAATTTGAGATGTTAGTGCAACTATAGGGTCTACTTCATGTACGTCTACCACCTTGGTCACCGTAGTGCGTTCATTTGGTCATTGGAAGTGGTTAATGGCCATCTCGTTTAACAGATTATAGGCATCTTCCGCTGACTTCTTGAATAAAGCTCATTCAGCGACTGCATCAACCATGGTTCTATTTGGACCATTTAGCCCATTATATAACAGTTGGATTTGTACCCAGTCCGTAAAATTGTGTTGTGGGCATATTCGGAGTAGGTCTTTAAAACGCTCCCATGCTTCGTACAAATTCTATGTCTCTAGCTACTTAAATATGCTGATCTTCATTCTTAGCTGGGCAGATTTAGCAGGGGGAAGAATTTCTCAAGAAATCGTGTAGCCATATCTTCCCATGTGAGGATGCTCCATATATGTATGGATTGCATCCAACCCCTCGCTTTATCCTTCAAGGAAAATGGGAACAAGTGTAACCTAATTGTCTCTTTATGTTCTCCATTCATCTTAATTGTGTCAGCTATCTCTAAGAACATCATTAAATGAATGTATGATCCTATACAGCTGATCCCCTATATTGGTTTTGTTGGACCATGTTGATAAGGGCAGGTTTTAGTTCAAAATTATTTGCGTCAATTGGTTGGTACACAATTCCAGAATAATTATCATCAATGATAGGTTTAAAGTGATCACAGATTGGTACCTGAAGCGGGACAATTTCTATGTTTTCAGCTGTGACTGCTACCTGACGCTGGTTGTTCTCTCTGTTTGCAGCTGCCATTGTTGCCTTGTCAATTTTTGTTTCTTTTTTGAGTCTTCTTGTTGTGCGCTCTATTTCAGGATCAAACAATAGTGAATCGAGACTTACGGATCGTCTCATTCACTACCAAGTACCGAGGTGAAGAACACAATAAGACTCAAATAAATGTAATAAGTAAACAAATAAAATAAAATCTAAATTAAAATTAAAATTATTTTGTAATAGTATTAATGTGAATTAAATTCACAATCCCCGGCAACGGCACCAAAAACTTGTTGCGATGTTTTCTATCGTACCGCAAATGTACTGTATCAAGTTTTAGTAAATGATGAATATAAGTGTCGAACCCACAGGGATTGAAATCTAAATTACACTAAGTACTATAATTATTAACCTTAACTTTATTTAGACACAAAACTTTAATTTGATTCAATTGGAAAAGTAAAAACAAAGATAATTAAGAAATTAACTGAATTTTAATGTAGTATCAGTGAGAAGATGAATTCTAGAGTCTGATTTCACCTAGCTTTCCACTATGTATTTATGATGCCAATTAACTATTATTCAGAATCTACATTTATAAGCCAAGAATCATAGATTTATCCACCATCTCTCCTGAGAAATAGTGAAAATATTGTTAATTATCAAATTCAATATCCTTATAGAAATCCAATGATTAATAATTTATTAAGCCCTGTGATTCTGGATTAACAGCTTTCAAGGAGTTATAGATTCTCCCGAACCCTATAAACTTCCTAGATTATATTTCTCAATTCCTACTCAAAATTCCCTCTCCCGAGTGAAAGATTTCAAACATAACATCATCATATTTGTGGCCGACAAATAAGAAGCATTAAACACAAGAAAACATAAATAAACTGAATAAAAACTGAATAAAAGTTATTCGACAGTTAATACGTAGTCTCAGACATTAGGCTACATCAAACTCTAGAACAAGAGAATTAGTTCATGGCTGAATTAAAACACAACAGCAATTGTATCCAAAACATAATGATAAATAGAAGGATCTAAAGAAGAAAAATAAGAGAATGAAACCCGAATCAAATTCCTTATGTTTTCGGACTTCTCCACCTTGTCTCATTCCTTCTACGTTGATCTCTCATTTTGGATGTATTAATTTTTGTGTTTAGAACTTTATTGCTGTGTCTAAAAATAGCCCCATCAGGGTTTGGACGTGATGTTTAATTTATAGGAAAACACCTTAGTCCTCCTCTGCATCTTACGGAAACCCTAATATGTCTCACTGTTTGCCGCGGCACTGGAATGTTAGTGCCACAGTGCTAAATCCCTTGGAATTTTGTATGGAGCGTCTTTGGCGCCGCATTGCCAGAATGATGGCACCGCGACGCCAGCCTTAACTTCATGATGACTTGGTTCATTCGTTTCTGCTTTCCTCGCGTGCTTCAGTCGCATCCATAAGCTCTCAAAACCCATATGATAGTCCAGAATCCACGCTTTTAATGCTTTCTATTAACAAAACACCAAACAACTCCAAAATACATTAAATTACATGGAATCTAACAAAATAATAAGCTGAAGATGCGAGAATAAATGTGTATAATTCACACTTATCACTCGACATCGCGACGTGTGAAGGCTTGGCGTCGCGACGCTGATGTCATTATGATGCAAAGGATGACACGTGTTAGTAGGCTGAATTATTATGCTGACATCATGATGACGAACATGATGATGTGGTGATGATGTGGTGATGACGTGTGTCGGTAGCTCAATAATTATGGCGCGTCGCGACGGGTGAACTACGAAATTCCTGTTTTGGCCCCTTTTCATCCGATTTTCACCGTTTTAGCCCTGATTTGATTCCATTGAGTCCTAAAATCTTATTTATATACAAAATAACACAAAACACATCAAAATATTCACAAAATTCGAGAAATTATATAAAATATTAAGTAAAAGGGGCGGTAAATATTGATATATTTTCCATTCATCAATGGGTGTATTAAAAATATTTTATGTAAACTACATTCCGTTTCGAATCCGAAGGATAAAATGGGGACCAAAACAATGTCCGGAAACTCCGAAATGAAGAAAATGAAGTTCTGTTGGAGTTGGTGTTTGGAGTGCTAATCCGAATTGTACATTTTATTATTTATTAATAAAATAACTATATTTTCATTCCATACCTTATTAATGGTATTTTCATTATGCGTATTAGATTGATGTATAGATATGCTAAGAATGATATCGACCTTAGAATAGTCTTGTAGTAATACTGGACACTAGGTGGTCCGACATTGTGATAAATATTACTATTGTAAATTATTCTTAAAGTATATATATTCCTAATCATTGGTTTTGGAATACGGTCGAATTCATATAACCTAGAAGATTAACACATGTCGTATATTGGAATTGAAGTTCCAATGGTTTAACCCGATGTACTATGAGTTTTGGAAACTCGTATAGACGTATGGTATTGGTTGGACCGAATACTGAATGACTCACAGGTGATTCATAATAGTTGGAAGTACACTCCACCGTTAATAGGAATCTCCTCGAGTCGAGTAGCATATGTAATCCTTTGACTATAGGATATCATTGATTTTGTGTGAGATCCTCCACACTTTGATGCCATGTATGTCAGAAACCTTTCATGGTCTGGTTTCTAGATGTTCGTTGGGTGTGGACCTATGCACTCAGTAATCAAGTGCGAATCAAGATAGGATCTATCGGCCCGTATGTGTACCATAAGGGGTTTAGGTATCCATGTGAGTAAAGTCACGATTCTTAAGCCTTTGGCCAAAGTCGATCACCTAGGGTGGATCGCATCAGTTATGAAGAATAGTGGATATATCGACATGAGATGTGCGCCTCGAAACCTTGATGATGTATTCTATGTTTCCTAAGCACAACTCGGATAGCCTACGACGGAGGGATTGTTAAACATATGTGATGACCTCGACTTGTATAGTTCAGAAAAGTCGTTCGTGTTCTTCCCGAATTCGAAGGTGGCCGAATTGTGTACATATTAGCTAGGCTTATATGACAAACGTGTCTAAACTTAGAGAGTCTCAATATGAAGTGTACTCATTGAGCACTTGGGTAGCCGATTAATTTTGATAAAAGATAATATTCAATATTAGAATTATCAACTAAGATAATCAAGTGTTATTAGATAATATTGATTATTTACTTTTACCTAATTGGATTAATTCAATATTTACACAAGGGCTTAATTATAAAATCATAATTATCTATACCATATGAGGATATTATGGTAATTGTAAGTATGTAATAATAGGTGATTTTGGCTTGATTTAATTGGATTAAATCAAAGTGGTCAACATTGAACTAATCCATTTCCTAATCATTGTCTTGATTTAGTTGGATTAAATCAAAGTGGTAGACAATGGAGATTAGTCGGACCTAATTATACATATTTAGGAAAATTAGATTAAGCCCACCTAAAAGTTGATTACAACTTTTATTAATTAAAAATTACCTAAGTTTTGCTATAAATAGAAAGCTTTAAGAATGTTTTAATTAAGCTTGAGAAAGCTAAATACAAGCAAGAATTAGAGAAATTAGCCTAAGTTAGAGAAGTGTTTAGAGAAGCTTTGTGATATCTCTAAAATATTTCAATTAGGAGAAACCAAGATTGGATCTTGGGGTGAAGCTTGCTAGCATTGGAATCAAGATTGGATCTTGGAGTCAAGCTTGTTAATCCTTGGATGTTCTCCAAACATTTCAACAAGGAGAAATAGATTGGATCTTTGAATCAACCTTACTAGGTAAGTTTGATTTTCTCCAAAAGTCATGTTTTTCATTAGTGAGTTTTCATTAGTGAGACATATAGTGATGAATTATTTATTAAATACATAATAACATAACTTGATGTTGAAATTAGGCTAATTAATTGTGTTAGGATGCTTTGGAAGTATAAACACAATATGTTTGTAATTGGGTCAAAATATTTATGTTAGACATAGACATAAAATTAGAGTTTGGAACTTTAGATGAAAGCTTAGAGTTATGGCTACCATTCTAAAATCACTTGACCACTTTTGGGTGACCTATAATTGTTCACGAGTAACTTCATTGTGGGATTCTAATTTAGTTTGTGTTTTGGATTCAAAATATACGCAAGTGCGTATTTAGAATAAATTATGTTTTTGTAAAAATATTTGATATTTTGAACAACTTGATTTTTATTCTATAACATATGTTGATGTTGATTTTGATGTTAAGAATTAATTTTGGGTGTTTTTAAAGTATTTAGGGAAGATCGAATAAATTAGAGTAAAATATCCTAATTCATTTAGCTCTCTGGAAAGAGAGCCGAAGGGTTTTGAAAAATAAATGAAATAAAACCAAAAAAAATTAGTTAGCGCGCACGGTAATAAGTCATTTCCTTTTCTTTCATTATACAAAAATATTATCATAACAACTATTTGTATCTTTATTTTTAACCTCCAACATCATCACACTCATGCACCAAAAGTGTCTCTATATCATTAAAACCAAACAAAACTACTCACCCCACCATTAACCCTACTAACCCCCACAATCTCTATCAATGCAATACTTAAGCAATAGCCTAGTTTTTATTAATATCCTAAGTTGATAGAGTAAGGTTGCCTTGAGCGAATTTCCAGTGAGCAATTGAGAGCAATTCTATGAGATTTTAGAGGGTGAAACAGAGAGCATTTGAGGGAGTATTTCTAGTGAGAGCGAAAGTGTGTTTAGAAAGAGAAATGGGATTTTCGACGTCGCCAGATCTTCATTTCCAGCCAGTGACCATATCTGGAGAATCCTCTCGACGAGACGAAGCCAACGTTGCCGGAACGCCACTGAGATTCCCACTCACGCGCATCCCAGGCGCCGCTGTGTCGCATGTTTCATGCGCCCACGCACAGCCATGCGTGTTCGACACCTCCCGGACCTAAATCTTCACATCATCGAGATACGCAAGTTGGACACTTCCTTTGCCCAAATCGGACCTTTAGTTGTTGAGAAACGAGTAAAATACGATAGTTATCATTGTTTAACTGATCGTTGGTAACTGACCGGCATAATCACACGCGTATAACTCAAGCGCACGTATCGTTCAAGTAGTATAAAATGTATCGATCCCACAAAGACTTAATACCTAAGCTATTAATTTATAAAGCCAAATTTTTACAAGTATCTAATGAATTGATTGTTTGATTGGAATGGTGACTTTAAATTAAAATAAGTAAATAAAAATGGCTCAAAAGTAAATTAAGTGAAATTCAATATAAAGAAACTATCCAGGGCTGTGAATCCTTCCAATATCTTTTAAAGATGAAGTGGTTACCTTACGTTTGTGTAATATATCGGTTTATTAACCTGGAACACGAAATTATGCAAAAGCCTATTCCGATGGTCAGATACAAATACCGAGTGTAACTTAATTAATCATATTCCTGTGGATGTTGGTTTTCACCCGAGGTCCACAATCGAGAATTTGTAGGTTGGGGGCACTAGCGATCCTACAAAACAAAGGTAGAATGAGCGGGAGTAGATTACCCACCGGTGTGGTGGGTGCCGGGGCACTCCGACGCTCAAGTCAGTGATGGAAGTGAGCTATAGATACTGTTGAAGGAGGAGCAAGGTTAGAGATTACCTTGATTCATGTGATCTACCGTGTGGGCTGTAGGTAGGAGGTCTATAGAGAGAATATAATTTGAGCTATGAGTAGAAGAGCTCGAATCCCCTTTCCTCATGGAGCCTTCTTTCCTATATACCCACCTGGGGGTATGTCCTTAATCACACTTTGATCACTCGTAACGGTCGACTTCATGAGGGGTATTTACTGCTTTTACCCATTGTAAGTTGGAACGGCTGGTTTGTGTTTATGAAGCGTTATGTATACTAGCGTATGGAAGGTCTTGTGGTTATGGGTTGGGTGTTGGTGTTGGTGTTCACTGGATATGGGCTTTCTAAACATCTTGGGGCCCACTCAGACTTTATGAGAACTGGCCCTTTGAGGTGGCAATCCGAGTCTGGATCTTTATGTTGGGGAGTCTTGGGTGCACTCATCATTGGGCCCGAAAAAAAAGGTCGAAATTACCCTCGGGCCAAATTTGGCCCGTACAGTTTGTCCCCAACTCTCTAAGTCAATGAGTCATTGGCTTTGAGAGTATTTGACGCTTGTGTCGCTTGGGATGAGGCCATGGTATGTAGGTGTACTCGAGCGTTGATGCTACCTACTAATTGAACCAAACGAATGTGTAGTTATGAATTTGAACCTAGAAGAGCCATTGGGGAAGTACCCAGTCGGCCGAACCAGATGATGGTCAGGATAATGAACTTGACTCTACCAGAGCCATTGGGGAAGTACCCAGTCGGCCGAACCAGATGATGGTCGGGATAATGAACTTGACTCTACCAGAGCCATTGGGGAAGTACCCAATCGACTGAACTAGATGAAGGTCAGGATATAAGTCATACGATATGTGTAAACCATGTCTACAACTTGACTCGACACAAGTCCATGAGGGATGACCCTGGTCGACTGGACTTGCTGAGGCCAGGAAGGTATAAGTCATACGACATGTGTAATCCATGTCTACAACTTGACTCGACATGAGTCTATGGGGGATGTCCCCGGTCGACTGAACTAGATGAAGATTCAGGATATAAGTTATACGACATGTGTAGTCCATGTCTACAACTTGACTCGACATGAGTCTATGGGGGATGTCCCCGGTTGACTGAACTTGCTGAGGCCAGGAAGGTATAAGTCATACTACATGTGTAATCCATGTCTACAACTTGATTCGACATGAGTCTATGGGGGATGTCCCCGGTCGACTGAACCAGATGAAGATTCAGGATATAAGTCATACGACATGTGTAGTCCATGTCTACAACTTGACTCGACATGAGTCTATGGCGGATGTCCTCGGTCGACTGAACCACATGAAGATTCAGGATATAAGTCATACGACATGTGTAGTCCATGTCTACACTTGACTCGACATGAGTCTATGGGGGATGTCCTCGGTCGATTGAACCTGATGGAGGTTCAAGAGTTATTTCACATGACATTGTCGTATGGACTGTAGGAAGTTTTCATGTTTTCATTTGACTCGACATGAGTCCATGGGGGATGTCCCCAGTCGACTGAACCAGATGAAGGTTCATGAGTTGTTTCACACGAGATTGTCGTATGGACTGTAGAAAGTCTATGTCTTCATTTGACTCGACATGAGTCCATGGGGGATGTCCCCGGTCCACTGAACCAGATGAAGGTTCATAAGTTGTTTCACACGACATTGTCGTATGGACTGTAGAAAGTCTATGTCTTCATTTGACTCGACATGAGTCTATGGGGGATGTCCCCGGTCGACTGAACCAGATGAAGATTCAGGTTATACTCCATACAAGAGTAGTCCAGGTCTTCAACTTTGTCATATGGCATTGCTTGCAAATTTCAAAACCATAATCAAGGTAAGTAAATAAGGAGAATAATGATACCTGTCGTCTTGAGGATTTGTCGAGTGACTAGTCAATTGTTCTTCAATATAAGAAGCATACTTTGTTTGACTGAAACAATGAGAGATCATTTATGTGTCTGTTGTGTCGACTGGGCAGAAGGTTGATAATGATGTCCCATATGGAGGATGTTTCATTGTCTTATGTATCAAGATGACCATTCATATTGATGAAAGTACATGAGAGTCTACAAATTACCAGATCTGATGGAGGTCTAAGAAAGTTTTCATTCTATTATACTTGAATAAGGTACACCAGAGTTTATACTCTACATGACCCAATGAAGGTCCAAGAAAGTATACACACTCCACTATACCTGATGAAGATTCATGGGAGTCTACACACTTCATATATGATGAAGATCCATGGGGGTCTTCATTCTTCATTCTAGATGATCTAATATGAATCAATGAGGATTTTTACTCTACTAGACCTGAAGAAGGTCTATGAGAGTCTTTCCCTCTAATACTACTGGTTCTGATGAAGGTCCATGATACTACTGTCGAATGGACTATCAAATGGACCTGATGAAGGTCCATAAGACACAATCGAATGAACCTAATGAATATCTATGAAAATCTTCATACTACTAGACTTGATGAAGGTCATGAGGCTACTGTCGAATAGACATGTCGTATGGAATTAATGAATGTCTATCAAGGTTATTACTCATTTTCTTGATGAGGATCTATGAGACTACGGTCGAATGGACTTGTCGAATGAACTTGAAGAAAGTCCAAAGAAGTCATTACTCATTATATACTAGACCTGTAGATGGCCCATGATACTACCATTGATAAACTTGATGAAAGCCATCAATGTCATCTCTATTATGCGAGACTACTGTCGAATGGACTTAAT
Organism: Zanthoxylum bungeanum; assembly: GCA_019454045.1. Lineage (NCBI taxonomy): Eukaryota > Viridiplantae > Streptophyta > Magnoliopsida > Sapindales > Rutaceae > Zanthoxylum > Zanthoxylum bungeanum. The sequence goes on along the minus strand of SKCR01042026.1, from coordinate 47,381 downwards.
TAAAGTCCAAGGTCATCATTCCTGATTCTACTAGACCTAAGAAAGGTCAAAGAGGTGTTCATTCCTCATACTATAATATACTTGATGAAGGTCCATGAGACTCTTCACTCTACCTGACCTGATGAAGGTCATGAGACTACGGTCGAATGAAACTAATGAAGGTCCATGAAGCTACGGTCGAATGAACTTGATGTAAGCTCAACTGAATCTTCATTCTACTTGACATGATGAAAGTGTCTAGGATGATAATCTCCACACGTAGTGTGGAGATTATTATCTTCATATATAGTATGGAAGAGATGGATGTCTATCAACGTCATACTAATTATACAAGACCTAACTAAGCTCAATGATACTACAATAGAATGAACTTTGATAAAAGTCACATAAAATTTCCATACTACCTAACCTGATATAGGTTGGTCGATTGGACCTAAAGGAGATCCAAAAAAGTTCTTCATTCTACTAGGCATGATAAAAGATTCCATATGTAGTATGGAGTTGGCAATATTAAATCAACGTAGCATGGAGATGATGACTAACCTTTGTCTTAGTCTGGAGAAGTTGATAATCATTCCAAGTAGTCTATGAGAGATGAGAGTTTTCCAAGTAGCCTGAAGTTGATTGCCATCCACATTGTAGTGTGGGAATTGAATGAACAAGATATTTTATCATCTCACATATGTCGAGTGAGACAATTGATCAATGAGAAACCTTTGTGTGTTGTGTTTAATGACACCATTCCTTGATGCCAACCTACATCCTGTCAAATGAGACCTCTGATAAATGATATGTATTTATATATGTAGTGTCCAATGGTGCCTCAGCTAGACGATTTTTCCATTGAGTCGAGTGGGATATTAGCCAACACTACACACATGTGCATGTAGCATCAAATGGTGCCTCTGCCAATGTCGAACATGTTATGCTTCATTCTTGATTGGAAATCACATGATTTTTGAAGCTTTGTGCTACGTGTGATATGCATGTGGACTGGAGTGTGGAATGGAATGGGGGCTCGTAACTCTTCATGCATGCTCCGCAATTTTTTTTTAAAACTTTTCATGGACCTTCTTGATTTGCAGATGACTCTAATTGTAAAAGTTCTGCACATTGCTTTAGCCAGTGTGGCACTTATTCTTTGTATGTAGTTTTGTTGAATGGGTAGTGTGCTAAGTTTGAATTATTGTAAAAAGGCCATGCCTGGTAATTCTGAAATTGGTGAGTGGGCCATTCTCCTTGTTGTATTTAGCGTGGTCTTCATTTGCACAATGGGTAGTGAGCTTTTAATTTATTTTTTTTCAGTATGAGGTGGTATGCTTCACTTTATTTTAATTCTGTCGCTTGTGAAGATCTTTTTATTGAGTGGATTTTTCTTCAAAAGTCACGTGAAGCCTGATGGAGATTGGAGAGGATCTTTTGTCAAACGACATTGAGTATCTTGTGTTCTTGTCTATGCTTGTTATGAAAAAATGATTTCAACCTAAACTAAGAGCTTTCCAAAAACTAGCCCAAGTTGTTAGGCCCAAACCAATTGAGAACAACTAAAGCAATTAGGCCCTCTTCTATCCTTATAACTTTATCCTTCAAACTGGTCGTCTCATCACTATTCTAAGATGGAGAGTGCTAGAAATGAAAACTTGAAAAGAATTAAGTTTGATTAGGGATTAGACTCTGGAGAGAAGTCGAGTGAAACTCAGGTGCACGATGGATCAGCCTCTTCGATATCCCTTATTCGACAATCAGAGTCTTATGAAGCACACGAGGCTGCTCCAGCCCGCATTAGCCTGTGCATGCCACCTGATCTAAACATGATGCCAGCAGAGGACGATTCTGCCTCTAAGACTTTGTACGGGATGAGCTGAAGAAAACATCGTCGATTGATTATGTTCTTCCAACATTATACTTATAGCTGCAGAAGCAGTAGTGAGGAACTGTATATATAGAGAGAGAGAAATGAGAAACATTTTCAAGAAGCTACACATAGGCAGCAACCACGAGTCGAATCGGGCGAACGAAACCCTAGATTCTACGTCGCCATGCGCCGTTGATCACAACCGTACGTCATCTTTAGCATCAAACGATGCTCCTCTGAGTCCATCGGCTGCGGCGCTAACGTCATCTCCAGCCCCCGTGGTGTCGTCAGCCAATCGGACTGACTACATGACGTCGGAAGAGGAGTTTCAAGTGCAGCTGGCGATGGCGATCAGTGCGTCGTTGAATTCTGAGGATTTTTCAGAAAAGGATCAGATCCGATCGGCGGCGCAGTTGAATAATCGGATGGGTGATTTTAGGAGGGATAAGGCTGATGTGGCAGCAGAGGTTTTGTCGAGGCAATATTGGGAATACAATGTTCTTGACTATGAGGAGAAGGTGGTGGATGGTTTTTATGATGTATGTGGACTCTCCACAGATCCAGCAGCCCCAGGAAAATTGCCATCTCTTGCCCAGCTTGAATCAAATTTAGGGAATTCTGGTTTTGAAGTAGTAATTGTTAATTGAACTATTGATCATGGCTTGGAAGAGTTAGTTCAAGTTGCACAGTGTATTGCACTGGATTTGCCTGCTACTGATGTTGGTCTTTTGTTGCAACAACTTGCTGACCTCGTCAATGGGCATATGGGTGGGCCAGTAAAGGATGCTAATATAATGTTAGCCAGGTGGATGGAAAAAAGCACGGAGCTCATGAGATCTCTTCAGACAAGTGTATTGCCAATTGGGTCCATGAATATAGGCCTTTCTCGACATCGTGCTTTGCTTTTCAAGGTATTGGCTGACAGTATAAGGTAACCCTGTCGACTTGTAAAAGGTAGCCATTACACCGGTGTGGAGGATGATGCTGTCAACATAATAAAGCTGGAGGAAGAAAAGGAATTTTTGGTTGATCTGATGGCTGCTCCTGGTATGCAGGGGCATTGGAGGGAAGCGTTTGTGCCTTACCGACAACGCTCAGAGTGTGTGGATTGGACGTGCCTCAATGCAAGAGGTGACAAGCCTTTCGTGTAGTCTGGAGGTGATGATGAACCTTTCGTGTAGCTTGGAAGAGACGATAGAAATGTGGTGGCTTCTTTGGTGATTAAATGGATTGTCGTTTGATGGTGGATTTTCACTTGCCATATTCTTGTATGCTCCTAAGAGTTTAGGTTGATAAGATAGTTGAAATGACTCGTAGCCTCATGCCTTCGAATGGCTGAAGAAAGAATTTTGTTTCAGATACTATTGGAGATTAGTAATGGAGTTTTAGATGGCTGAATTTTCATCTTCCATCGATCATAACTGTTTTGTAGAGTGGCTAATTGTGCCACCACCTGGTCTGTGTCGGTTTGTTGCCAGAAGCCATTAGCAATTGTGTTGAATGGATCGTAGACTGAGAGACCTTTATTTGCTTCTAATTCGCTAAGGCCCCACGGTGGGCGCCAAATTGTGGATGCTGGTTTTCGCCCGAGGTCCACAATCGAGAATTTGTAGGTTGGGGGCACTAGTGATCCTGCAAAACAAAGGTAGAATGAGCAGGAGTAGACTACCCACCGATGTGGTGGGTGCCGGGGGCACTCCGATGCTCAAGTCAATGATGGAAGTGAGCTATAGATACTATTGAAGGAGGAGCAAGGTTAAAGATTACCTTGATTCCTGTGATCTACCGGGTGGGCTGTAGGTAGGAGGTCTATAGAGAGAATATAATTTGAGCTATGAGTAGAAGAGCTCGAATCCCCTTTCCTCATGGAGCCTTCTTTCCTATATACCCACCTGGGGGTATGTCCTTAATCACACTTTGATCACTCGTAACGGTCGACTTCATGAGGGGTATTTACTGCTTTTACCCGTTGTAAGTTGGAACGGCTGGTTTGTGTTTATGAAGCGTTATATAGACTAGCGTATGGAAGGTCCTGTGGTTATTGGTTGGGTGATGGTATTGGTGTTCACTGGATATGGGCTTTCTAAACATTTTTGGGCCCACTCAGACTTTATAAGAACTGTCCTTTTGAGGTGGCAAAAGGTCGAAATTCCACTCAGACTAAACTGGATCTTTATGTTGGGGAGTCTTGGGTGCACCCATCATTGGGCCCGAAGCAAAAGGTCGAAATTACCCTCGGGCAAAATTTGGCCCGTACAATTCCTATGTCAACCAAGTTACCTGAATTCATTAAGATTAAGTTCCAATTATGGCTACCCCCGCCGACAGGTATATCCATATCCTGTAAGGAAATCTATTAAAGGGTTATCTATCCTCAAGGAAGATCGTAGGCTATTGAGTCTAAGGTCTTAAACCTAAAATTACTTTTCCAAGTTCATTTTAAGTTTACCAGATCAGTCTTATTAATGACCAATCAGGCAGTATCCAGTTTAGTCAGGTTAAAACCAATTTCAATAATTACCAACCGACCAATCAGGCGGTATCCTTGTTAAGTCAGGTTTTAAATAATTTATATATTATAATTAACCAAGATTAATCTAAATAATAGTAATAAAATCTTTTCCTTTTACCCCAGCAAGGGGGAGTTACCTCCTCATTTGCGTAAAAGTAAATTGCAGAAAAGTAAATAAAGGAAAATATTGTGCGTAAAAGTAAATTATAGAAAGTAAAGACTGAAAAGTAAAGAAAAGAAAGTGCAAATGCGGAAATTAATTACTGAAAGCTGTAAATAAACAAACAAGATATAATCTTCAGAGAATTCTTAAGGAATTACATAGAAGAAAGTGTGAAATTTTACAAATGAAATGGCTTGGCATTTATTGGTAAAATTTTGCCTTCACCAATTTCTCCACAAATTTATCCACTAATTTCTCCACCAAACATGGCACCAAATCCTCCACCAAATATGCAAGCATGTTTGGTGGAATTTTGACAATTTTCATTATTTATTTATTTTGAAAATGACTTTAATAATTAAGCATAACACACTTACGGATGTTTCATCCATTTCGGTCATGAAATCATCCGAATTAGAATTTATTATGAACTTAAAAGATATAGATCTTTGAGTCTTCTTTAATCTGGAACTTGAACCACCTCCATCCAATATCGGAGTAGAACGTTATGGCCAAAATACGAAAATTGTGCAAAGCTGAAATATCTGAAACTGTACTTCGTTAGAACGCCATTTCAAGTTTCCAACCTCCAAAATTCAAATGTCAAGTCCAGTTTTTGCCATTATTTGATCCATATTTCATCCTGATTGATTCCATTGAGTCCCAATTTTATTTTATCTACAAAATAAACTAAAACACATCAAAATGTTCATCAAACCTGAGAAACTAAATAAAATATTAGGTAAAATGGGAGGTAAATATTGATATATTTTTCGCTCATCACACCCCCAAACCTAACATTTTGCTAGTCCTCGAGCAAAACAACAAAATAAAATACAATAAATAATTAAAATTAAATTAAGCCACTTTCGTAGGGATCACGGTTGCATTTAACGTATGCAACAAGCCTTTAAACCCCTAGGTGTCCTTAGTGGACGAGTTGTAGTCTCGTGAGGGCTTACAGTGATGATACCCAAAAACGTCAAACTAATGCACACAAAAGCAAAAATACAAGAGAAAAGAGAATAAACAAGTTAGTGACTAAACATGTGAAACTTCTTATCCAAGTTAAAAGTTGTTTTCTTTCTTTCTAAAATACCGAATAAGTAAATTCTCCGATTATTTTTACCATTTTCCATACACACAGCTAACAAGGTATTATTCTTCACAAGTGAAGTTGAAAAAGAGAGTAATATTTTTGTCCTAAAACTATATCAGAATTCACAAAAAAATTTTAGCAATGAAATATTTTTTTTCTGATTTTTTTTTTATTATTATTTATGTACAATATCATCCATCCATGTAACGAGCTTTGGGCCAGTGACTCCCAAACCAGTTGGCTTTAGGGCACTAGGTGTTAAGACACCCCTACAGACTTAATTACTCGGATTTTCGATATATATATATTTTTGTAACATCATCGATCCATGTAGCGAGCTTTGGGCCAGTGATTCCCAAACCAGTTGGTTTTAGGGCACTAGGTGTTGAAACACCCCTGCAGAATTAATAACCCGGATCTCAGACTTTTTTTATTTTATTTTTTTTATCCCTTCACTTTTTTTAGATGCTTCCTCCAATTAAACTAGAGCACTGAATATTACAAACTTGTCAATTACAACTCATGTCTGTATGTTACCATGCATGTTGATAATACCTGTCAACTGAACATATAAAGATCCATTTAAGTCAGTATTATGGAGAATTCACAAATTAAATAATTCAAAATGAAATAAACAAAAATTAACTTGTTCCGAAATAGGTTGAGATACGTCTCAGGAGTGAAAATTCCTTACACAACTACCTCACACCAATTTCTCATGATTAATCAAATTAAAAACACAAAAAAAAAATTTATTTTTTGTAAATTTTTATTTTTTGAATTTTTCGAAAATTTTTGACTAAAAAAATAACACAATAAAAACAAGATGCTAATTAACTATTCCCTTACCATAAACCTAAATAAGACATTGTCCTCAATGTCTTAAAAAGTAGAAGACGAGTTTAGAAATAGTATCTGGTTAGCTGAAATTCTACATCTTAATGAAAAATTAAAGGTTAAGATCTAGATTTATCCGACGATTCTTACCACGATCATTATCTGACCATTTTATCTTTGAGAGGATAGGTCAATTTGTGGTTCAAAGGCTAAGATTGGTCAATTAAATTTGGGGCAGTTCTGGCTGTGAAGAGGAGTTCTTTTACAGGTTTTGACATGAACCCATTTCTCCGGGCATCATCAAGAAACACATAAAGAAAATCATAAAATCCATCAGTATTAAACAGTCCAAGCGGTTTCTGGTGTATGTTCAAGTTCGCCCAAGATAACACTGTAAGAATTTCATTCATCGTGCCCAAGCCACCTGGCAATGCAATAAAAGCATCAGCACGGTTAATCATCTCCACCAGTCGTTCAGACATACCTGGCACGATTAGTTCTTCTCTGTTTGATGGTCCTATAAGATTCGGCTCTGCCAAAGGTTTTGGGATGATTCCCAAGACTTGACTGCCTCCCTCCTGTACAGCCCTTGAAATGATCCCCATTAGTCCAAGATTGCCACCGTCATATACTAAGTGCATATTCCTTTCAGCTATGACTCAACCTAATTCTTGTGCTGCCGCTACAAATTCTGGTTTAGAACCAACACTAGTACTGCAAAACACACAGATGTTTACAACTTGTCTTCTCGAAGTGGCTTCCATTTTTATCTGAATGCCTTCAAAAGTGCAATGATGAGTTGAATTTATAACACCTGGAAAAGGTTAGTAATAATAGCACTAGTATCTTTCAAATGACGATTATTAGCAAAACAATAAAAGAAATCGTGAAAGGTCAAAAAGTCTGGATCTTGTCGGAGAAAATAAAAAAAAAATGACAAAACAAATCACAATTATTAGGAAAAGACAAAGAGATAATAATTTTTACAAGAAGTAACGGTTTGAATAACGTCTATGCGTCAGGGACAAGCTTCCCATCCAATTTTCTTATAAATTGGCAAATAGGGTCTTTTAGAGTCAGATTCCCGAGACTTTACTGTTGTTGTTCTTTTCGGAATTATGTATATAACATGTGAATTACGTGATGCACATATCCACTGGAATGCGTCTCAAGAGTCTTAGATATGTCATCTAAAGACTCCTTACTCAAGCCATCCCTAATGAATCTAATCTTATCTTCACGGTTATCTGACATCATTCCTAAAGAACGACAATGAGTATTACATGTCATACGAGCACATTTATAGCAAACACCCTTTCTTTTAGCTTTTCTCTTTTTAGCAAATGTGCTTTTTCCTAAACCAGACAGATATGAAATAAAATAGTCAGAAGACTCACCTGCCAATCGGACCCGTGCTTCAATAATATAACAAATGTCATTAGGAATACCTTTGATCATCAGAAGTCTCATCCGTTCCAAGCGAGCTTTGTAGACTTTCATTAGAGAATTTTGAGGGAGAGAAGGAATTTGCTTGTGAAGATTTACGAGAACTTCTTTCATCCTAAAATGTAACTTTACTTGCAAAAATAAAACACACCAAATCATAATATATACACAAATTGCATTGGTTGCCTCTCAGCTAGCGCTAAGTTTAACATCGTCAGCTAGATATGACTACCCGAACGTTAGGCTGGATCTGAAAGTGTGACACTTTCTTTTTGTCGCTCAATTGATTCTCCCCAATAGTGCTTGACACGCTTGTTTTTAACCTTGAATGTTTTGTGTTTTGTTGGAGTCGGGATCATGTAACTCAACGGTTCTATCTGGTAAAACCTTGGTGATTAAGAATTGACCTGACCACCGAGATTTTGGCTTCCATGGGAAGAGTTTCTACCTTGATTTGTTTAATAGTGCCTTCTACCCTGGTTCCAGTTGTATGCGCACTAACTTCTCATCATGTTTATTTCTGGCCTTTTCTTTGTATAATTTGGCATTCTCAAAAGGCTGAATGTGAAATTCCTCCAATTCGTTGAGCTGGTGGAACTGTTTCTCTTCTGTTGCTTGTAGTACAAGAATTGGCTTCTTCGGTGCGCAATACGCTTTATCTTCAGGCTCTACAGGCAATTGACATGCTTTAAGTTTGTCAGCAGAACTTTGCATTACATTGGAGGCCTATATGGTATTATTTATCACATCAAGTCTGAAACATTCCTCTTTCTCGTCATTCGGGAAATTCATGGCTTTAAAAACATTGAATGTTACTTCTTGGTCATGTACCCTCATGGTTAGTTCTCTTTTTTGTACATCAATAATGGTTCGACCTGTAGCCAAGAATGGTCTCCCGAGGATGATCGTCACGTCTTCGTCTTCCTCCATATCAAGGACAATAAAATCTGATGGGAAAATGAATTTGTCAACTTTGACCAGCACATCTTCAACTACACCTCTCGGAAATACGAGCGTTCTATCATCAGAAAATTGCAGAGAGACTGAGGCGGGCATTGTTTCTCCAATCTGTAGTTTTCTGTAAATAGAAAAAGGCATCAAGTTAACATTTGCACCTAAATCACACAAAGCCTTACCGAAGTCATGTTCTCCTATGGTACAAGGAACAGTGAAACTGCGAGGATCTTTCAACTTTGGGGGAAGCTTCCTCTGAATGATGGCGCTGCATTCTTCTGATAATGTTATTATCTCATAATCTCTCAATCTCCGCTTTCGTGAAAGAATGTCTTTCATGAATTTGACATAGCCAGGCATTTGTTCCAATGCTTCTACAAATGGAATGTTGATATGCAGCCTTTTAAAGATCTCCAGGAATCGAGAAAATTACTTGTCCAGTTTATTCTTCTGGAGACGTTGTGGAAAATGTGGAGGTATAGTGATTCTTTCTCGATCTTTTTCATTTGCTTCTTTTTCCTCCATCTGTGGAACTGCCTCTTTTGGAACTTCTTCAATGGTTGCCTTGGTACGGGAAACAGCTTCGCTCTGGATAGACCCCCTCGGAATTCCATTAGTAGTATGACTATGTGTCTATGGAAGTCCGAAATCAGGGTAGGTGTATTTGGTCTTAACCTGAGACTTGCACCGTTAATACTTGCGACAATCAATATACTTTGGTTTTGGTCGTCCAAGGCTTTAACAGGTTCTGTGTACGCCTCTGCTGGGTATATTGAGAATCGTAGTGTGTTGGGTGTGATGTCAAGACGGAAGTATCACTCCAGTCATATGGAGATGATGGTCACGTTGGATATGGTACTGGTTCTCTTATGTACTGCAGTCATCGGGATAAAATGACAAGGTCATGTTTATCCGATTATAGAGACTAGTTACCAGAGATCCGATATGTGCTTCGTATGGGGCAGACACAATTCCAACCCCAGGCCTAGCACGTGACATCTGATACTGGATCGACATACGCAATACTACGTATACTACGCCTGATATAGATCACTATATTCCTGTAAGAATATTTCTGGAGAATTGGGTAGGCATGGCGCTTTGCTAGAAGCCAACCTTGTCTTGTAAATCGGTATAAACGTAGTACTAGGTACTTACGTGTTCGGATAGTTCGACGATCGTATTTACTGCCAACATATCTGGGGATCTCATGGGTCGCTTCCCGAAGATTCACTGATGACGTATGACTCGCACTTTAATTAATCTGGGATTAATTTAATGAGAGAGAAAATTAATCTGGTATTAATTACGGAGATATTTTATCTGGGATAAAATATCATTAAGAGAGAGAAAATTAATCTGGGATTAATTACGGAGATATTTTATCTGGGATAAAATATCATTAAGAGAGAAAAATGATTATTTGGAATTAATCGATAAATTAATATATTCGATATATTAAACGAAATTGGATTTCGACGAGGAATTAAAATTAGATTTAATTCGGGGCGAACGAGTTAATTTAGAATTAATTCGTTCGCGATGTGAATAGTGACTTTGCTAGGCATAATCATTTAATTGCGTCACGACGGAAAATTCGTTAATTTAGAATTAGCAAACCCGAGCCCGGGATTGTTTGCGAGCGCATTCGCATTTCGAATTCGAGTGCGGCACGCAAGTCAAATCAAGCGTCAAATCGCTAGTCACATCAAGCGTCAAATCATGTCACTTTGAGTGATGTGACAATTGCTTGATTGATTGCGTGATTGTGAGTTATGGAAGTTGTTGAAAAGTTTTTTGAAAGCTTGAAAGACAAATATCATTATTTTTATTATGTATTAAATGTATGTGACTTTTATTTTTTGTATTTTATATACAAAACACACAACTTCTAATCTCTCTCTTCCTAACACACGGTTTTGGAGCACAACATTTTTCCTCTTCTTCTCTCTCGGCCAACAGGCCATTTCTTCTTCTTTCTTTCACTGGTTTGACCGAATAAAGCAAGAAGAAGATAAGGAATTTTGTAGCAAAAATTCCTAAGTGCTAGCACACCATTGGAGACATACAAATGTGATAGGGAACTCACTTCATGAGCTTGGAATCACCATCAACCAAAGCTTGGAGCTTGGAGCAACAATGGAGATCACCAAAGCCGAAAATGGAGAAGAAAATAGTGGACTGCCGAGCTTGATAGTGGGCAGAAAATGAGTTTTGTTCATCACCGCATCGACTCAACCGATCATTGTGAGTATTCTGCAACTCCGTGATGTATTCACATGTTTATTTTATGCTTGTTAATCGATCCTCGGGACCGTAGAAACTCCAACAATGGTATCAGAGCTATTGAAAAGCATGAAATTTGATTAGGGCTTGAAATTTGGGTAAAATGAATTTGAGCATGATTTAATGAAATTGGATGAATTAATGTGTTTTTTAATTGATGATTGATTGGATCAATTTGATGATTGATTGGAACAATTTGATGAAATTTTAATTGATGATTGATTGGATCAATTTGATGAAATTTTGTTTGGAACAATTTTCCCCAATTTTGATGGCTTGGCCGAATGGATAGTTGCCCTAATCTTGGTAATTTTTGTTTTGTTGATCATTGGATGACTTGAAACGATTGGGAAATGTTGATTTAATGTCGATTATGGATTTAATTGGATTGAAACCGAATCGGACACAAATTACCCAAATTGCCGAGAGTAGTATAGCATAAAATGGGTTTGATTTTTGTTAAATTGTGTGGGACATGATTTAATATTGAAAAGCATGATTAATTGTACAAATTTATGTTTTTGAATATGGATTGGGTAATTAATTGTGTAATACACTTTAGGTAATTCAATTGAGAAATTTGGAATTTTTGGAATTAAATTAGTTGGGCTAAAATTGGATTTGGGCTTTCAAAGTTGTAATTGGGCTAATTGGGCTTGGTTGTACCAAGTTAGATTTAGGCTAAATTGGTTGAATCCAATTGGGCCCAAAACCGCTTCCATAAAGCCCAAATGCGACTAATGGACCTTAATAATTTAATTGGGCTTAATGGGCCAAAATTGATTTCTAGGCTTATGGGGTTATTCCCGGATTGGGTTTTGGTTATTGGTTTGACCCGAGTTGACCAAAAGTCCACGCCTTAAGAAATTAATTAAAACCCATTGGACTTTAATTAAATTAATATTGGATATTAATCGGCCTTTGAGACCCGTAACGATTAAATTTGGAATTTAAGTCGTAAAATTTTATTAATAAAGTGTAATATTTAATTTCGAATTAAATAGTGAATTAGTATTAAATACAAGTTGAATTGGATTTAATTTTGTAGTTTAATATAATTCAAGAATTCGTACTTTGAGTACTTATTCGCTAAATGAGTTTGACTCGCGCAAAATCAAATCGTTGTTTGAACATTGGATGGTCATAATTATCAGATTAATTAATTTGATTAGATTGATTGATAACATGCTTGTGTGAATGCATGGTTGTGATGCATGAATAATGTATATCGGATGGATATTAGATGGGTGGGGCAATTTTAGAAATTGTTGTAATAAATTTGGAATTTATTAATTGGACCTGCGTGTCCAGCATATTACCTCCATACTCTTTGTATTTCTCTTCTCACCTATTCTCCTCAATGTAAATGAGGTTTCTTTAGAAGTGTAGTGTAACGGGTAGAAGTAATACATGTGCTAGCGAGAGAGAAGAAAGAGAGAGATTTGATCTAGGATCAATGTGTAAAGTATCCATCCGCATATCATTATTATTTATTTATACGCGCTTTATTATGTGTTTAGAATGCATGTTTAAGGGTGTATGATGATGAGACCTTAACAAAGATAATAAATTGGTTGCCAATTTGCACGCGAAAAACCCTCACGCAATATTAAGCGTTTTTCCTTCCATTGAGTGATTCTTACTCAAGATCCAAGACTGGCATTGGCTTGTTGGCCAAAGTCAATGCCTTTTTCCGTCGAGGATGTGTTTGAATCACGAGAGCTTTGTTCCATATTGGTGTCTTGTCCAAGTTGTGGTTTGTTGGCCAAAGTCAAGACCACTTCTTGTCCATCGACATTGATTACGAAGCTTTCCTTGGTCAATGGGTTCCGCTTAACTGGGATCACTAAGTTTGTTGTGCCAAAGCCAAGGCTTAGTTGATTCAGAGGAAAAAGGTTAGGTAATATATTGGATATATTGGCATTTATAAGATATATGTTTCGGACTTGGATGTCCCCCTACTGGATCTAGGAATTGGATTGGATCCAATTGATCTTAGAGATCTACCTAGTTAATTATCATACAATTTGTTGGCCAAAGACAAGATTGTGTGATATTTAACGGGATCCTAGCCCACTAGGAAACACAGTTTCCCGAGTACTCGACAGAGAGTTAGAGGCTCGCCGAAAAATAGTGGGAGGCAAGAATTAAATTTGCAATATTAGTTTAATTACTTGCCATACGCGCTCAAAACAAATATCATTCTTCAAATAAATTAAATGTTAGTTGGACTAATATTTAAATGTTGTTTTAAATAAACAGTTGGACTGTATTCAAACAAATCATTTATAGTTGATTATATAATTGGATTATAATAATCATTATAATATATAGTACCTAAATCATTGATTAAATAGTTGGACTATTAGAATCAAGATAAATTGAAAGATTGACATTTAAAACATAATCCTAGGGAAAATGTATTTAAATGATTTAATTTTCAAATTGCGAATAAATTTCAGGATGGTCCTGGAAACTAATAAGTTACTTTATTTGATAAAATAACATATTATGCCTAAGCCCAGAGTTGAGCAAATAGTAGAGCATGATCTTTGGAAGATTCATGTAATGATAACTTTAGTGCTTAATCCGTTATACTTGCCAAATAGACTCATTAATTTCCAAATCAGAACTAAGGATTGGATCCTTAAAGTATGATGAAGAATTGAAGGATCTTCATAGATCTATCTTTAGATTTTAGAAGTAATAAATTTCAATACAAAACTCTTGGAGTTAATGACTATTCTCAAGAAACAAAGTCAAAGTTTGCAATAAGGCAAGAAGCGCAAGGCGCATCTTATTTCGAAATTCTGAAAGACCAAGGCTAGGCCGAACGCTTCTGAGTGTGGAAAAGGGCAAAGACAAAATCATTATAATCTTCTGGGAAGATAAATGACATATCTCAAAATGTCTGCCTAAATTGTGGCAAACGGGATCGCGGAAGCGTGACTGCCATTTGGACAAAGCAGACATGAAGGAATTAAAGACGGTGCAAGCTCCGGCTTTGAATATGTTTTTCATAATATGTTCACTACTAGTATTGAAATTGGATTTTAAATACTTAGTGTGGTACATAAATATGTATTGATGTTCAGAATCTCTCTATGAGCAGGATACTGACTTCAGATCGAGATTTATCTGCGAATCGAAAACGGGACGAAAGTCGCTTTTCAACCGTAGATACCTAATTTTAGGAACTACCCTTCGGTTTGTACCTAAATTTGGAAACTTTTATAATGTAACTAGTTTGACTAGAAACATTATCTCTATATCAGTGTATAATCCGTTGCGGATTTACCTTTATATTCTAGAACACTAAAGTGTTTTATTATATAAGGATGATATTGAGATAAACACATTTGATGTGAAATAACAGCATTTATATTTTGAATATAAATAAATCTCAAATATATATGACATGACAAACAAATAGCTCAAACTGATTTGATCAGAAGAGACTAATTGTGGCATTGTTGTCTGGGACACATTTAAACAAGACTCGTATATCCACACTTTCGAAGAGTGGATACTAGGAAAAAATTTGATTCCATTCAAATAAACTCTACGAATCTAGTTTATTGGGCAAAGTGCCTAAAACACTATTTACTTGGTAAAAGTGTAAATGCCACTAATCTGTTAGCCCTAGTTCATAGTGAAGCAAGTAGGCCCATGTCTAGCTAGGCTAGAAGTGGATTTGAATGTTTCGTGACATTTACGGATGTGGCATTGCGTTATGGTTATGTGTTTCTTTTGAAACACAAATCGGAAACTTTTAGAGTTTCGACACGAAATAGACGAACAGATCGGCTAAAGTATTAAACCGTCACGGTGAGACCGTATTGGAAAATACTTAAGTAATAAGTTTCTAATATACTTGAAAGAGTATAGTATTCTTTCAAATATGACTCCTCCCGGAACACGTCATTTTGACGGTGTGTCCGAACAGAGTAACCGAATTTTGTTGGACATGATAAGGTTAATCATGAGTCGCTATGAGCTACCATTTCCTTCAACGGATAAGTATAAACAGTGCATAACTTATTTTGAATAAGGTTCCATAAAAATCTGTTTGACAGATATCATATTAGATATGAACAGGAAAGAAATCGGGTTTTCTCATTCCTGAATATTTGGGTATGCTAGGCATATGTTTGGATGATACCAAACTAGAACCCAAAATGGATAAGTGCCAATTGTAGGTTATCCTAGGGAAACCAAAGTATAGTACTTATACATCTCACCAGAGAACAATGTAATTGTTGCTCACCATGCGGCTTTCCTGAGAGGAATACGATATGCAGGTGTTAGTGGGAGGATAGTAAAACCGATGAAAATCGAGTAGTAATACTATTCTAGGCACCGATTCCTAATGGAACACAAATAGTTCATCAAAGATGAAACTATACCAGTAATCTTCGAATACACAAGAACCGCGTAAGTCGGAGAGAGTCAGAAAACAACCTGGGATAGGGTTTTCTGATCTCACCTCATAAAGATGTCAATCTTATTGAGGTATACCAACTGACTACGTTAAGGAAGTGATACAAGGTATCGACTCCCTATTATGACAAAGTGCCATGAGTCCGAAATGGATTCCATGTATATCAACTATGTTTGGATACTAGTTGATGTACCGCAAGGCATTGTGCCTATTGGTACTTATAAGTCTTCAAGGAAGACATACATGGATGGCAACATACCAACGTATAAAGCTAGGGTTTTAGCGGAAAGGTATCGTTATCAACATTGTGTTGATTACAATGAAATCTTTTACGTGTTGCCACGGTAAATCCATTTGGATAATAGGAAAATCGCTTTCCTTAAAAGGAAACCTTTCAGAGGATGTTTACAACATCCTGGCGATTTTGTCTTACCTAAACTAGCAAACAAGGTTTGCAGGTTATTCGATCCATGTTTGGATTGAAGCAAGCATTAGGTTCTTGGAATTATCGTTTTTGATGTAATCATAATAGTCTATGATTTAATTCAAAAACGAAATGATTCTTGTATATATAAGAAGGTTAGTGGGAGCACACTGACAATAAATGTCCTATAAATAATGATAATATATGTCCTTTCTTGGAAATGATATTCCCATAAAACACTCGATGAAAGCTTGGCTTTCATGAAAACTCTCCGAGAAATCGTACATTGAAAAATGTACGCGACCTGGTGTCTCATACGCTTTGAGCATATGCAGTCACAAACAGTCAATCCAAGTGATAGTCACTGGATTGATGTAAGAACATCCTTTAGTATCTTAGAGATCTAAGGATGCTTTTATACTATGGAGATAGAAAACTTGAAGTGACTGGGATCACTGTTGCAAGTTTCCTAACCGATATAATCGACTATAAGTCGCAAAACGGTACTATATAGTTTGAACAACGGAACAGTGAGCTGGAAATCTTCCAAGCAAGATACTGTTACCGAATAAACAATAAATACGGGTTATTGCTGCAACTGAGGCAGCAATAGAAGCCATTTGGGTCGATAACAAATCTAATTAGATTAGATATAGTTATATTAGCAGCTGAGCTAGGCTACAGCACATGCTAAAGAATTAATGGTCTCATCAACGATCCAAATATATACTTCGATATTCATCTGACTAGTTCGGATCATAAATCGTGGCGAGTGTGATGATCGTATAAATCGCATCATGATAATCATGCAAATCCGCTGACAAAAGTCTTTTCTCAGCAGTTTGAGCGAACCGTACATAGTTCGGGTGTAAGACACTCGAGTGACTGGCTATAGGCCAAGTGGGAGATTGTTGGACAGTTATGACCCATAGCGTCACTATTTGTACAGATCATGATGTTGTTGTACAAATTAACTATGTGACAAATGAGATTGCACTCTTATCATTTGTGATTAGATCACCAAGATGTATAAATGATAGAAGGTCCCTATGATTTGTTCCTGGATTGAGATGATATGAGACAGTATCAATCCACGAAGGATAAATCATTCAATATCCCTAGTCAGAGTATTATTGAGATTGGACATCGATAATGTGTAAAAGACTAGTATTACACTTGTGCGCGTTGTGAGGGCATAACGGCATAGTTCTCATATATTTGGGTATAGGATACTCATGCAAGTGTAATAGGAGGTTGTGTTTTACCGATGGTACGGGAAACAGTTTCACTCTAGATAGACCCCCTCGGAATTCCATTTGTAGTATGAATATGTGTCTATGGAAGTCCGAAATCAGGATAGGTGTATTTGGTCTTAACCTGAGACTTGCACCGTTAATACTTGCGACAATCAATATACTTTGGTTTTCGTCCTCCAGGGCTTTAACAGTTTCTGTGTACGCCTCTGCTGGGTATATTGAGAATCGTAATGTGTTGGGTGTGATGTCAAGACGGAAGTATCACTCCAGTCATATGGAGATGATGGTCACGTAAGATACGGTACTGGTTCTCTTATTAACTGCAGTCATCGGGATAAAATGACAAGGTCATGTTATCCGATTATATAGACTAGTTACCAGAGATCCGATATGTGCTTCGTACGGGGCAGACACAATTCCAGCCCCAGGCCTAGCACGCATAGCGACATAAATATTGGATCGACATATGCAATACTACGTGTACTACGCCTGATATAGATCACTATATTCCTGTAAGGATATTTCTGGAGAATTGGGTAGGCATGGCGCTTTGCTAGAAGCCAACCTTGTCTTGTAAATCGGTATAAACGTAGTACTAGGTACTTACGTGTCGGATAGTCCGACGACCGTATTTACTGCCAACATATCCGGGGATCTCATGGGTCGTTTCCCGAAGATTCACCGATGACGTATGACTCGCTCTTTAATTAATCTAGGATTAATTTAATGAGAGAGAAAATAATCTGGATTAATTATGGAGATATTTTATCTTGGATAAAATATCATTAAGAGAGAGAAAATTAATCTGGGATTAATTACAGAGATATTTTATCTGGGATAAAATATCATTAAGAGGGAGAAAATGATTAATTTGGAATGAATCGATAAATTAATATATTCGATATATTAAACGAAATTGGATTTCGACGCAGAATTAAAATTAGATTTAATTCGGGCGAACGAGTTAATTTAGAATTAATTCGTTCGCGATGTGAATAGTGATTTTGCTATGCATAATCATTAATTGCGTTGCGATGGAAAATTCATTAATTTAGAATTAGCGAACCCGAGCCCGGGATTGTTTGCGAGCGTATTCGCATTTCGAATTTGAGTGCGGCACGCAAGTCAAATCAAGCGTCAAATCGCTAGTCACATCAAGTGTCAATCATGTCACTTTGAGTGATGTGACAATGCTTGATTGATTGAGTGATGTGACTTGATGGAAGTTGTTGAAAAGCTTTTTGAAAGCTTGAAAGACATATATCATTATTTTATTAATGGTATTTGACTTTTATTTTTTGTATTTGATATACAAAACACACAACTTCTAATCTTTCTCTTCCTAACACACGGTTTTGGAACAAAACATTTTCCCTCTTCTTCTCTCTCGGCCAACAGGCCATTTCTTCTTCTTTCTTTCACTGGTTTGACCGAATAGCAAGGAAGAAGATAAGGAATTTTGTAGCAAAAATTCCTAAGTGCTAGCACACCATTAGGGACATACAAATGTGATAGGGAACTCACTTCATGAGCCTGGAATAACCATCAACCAAAGCTTGGAGCTTGGAGCAACAATGGAGATCACCAAAGCCGAAAATGGAGAAGAAAATCAGTGGACTGCCGAGCTTGACAGTGGGCAGAAAATGAGTTTTGTTCATCACTGTATCGACTCAACCGATCATTGTGAGTATTCCGCAACTCCGTGATGTATTCGCATGTTTATTTTATGCTTGTTAATCGATCCCTGGGGCCTTAGAAACTCCAACATTTATGGGTTTCAGGGGTGCAGTTTGTGCGGTATTTAGGGTGCAGTTTGGGGCTGTTTGTGCAGTATTTAACGTGCAGTTTGTGGGATTATTTTGCGGTAAATTGATGGCTGTGTGGGGGAGTGTTTTGTGGTAAATTTAGGGATGTGTGGGTTGTATTTTCACGGCAATGCATGGGTTTTTAGGGATGTAGTTTCGGTGATTGAAGGGGGCTGCAGTTATGGGCTGTTTCGGTGATGAAGGGGGCTGCAGTTAGGGCTGTATTTTTTTTGTTGTTTGCTATGAATTAAGGGGCTGTTTTATAGGTGTATTTGGTGGCTTTTTTGGCGTGAATTAGGGTTGTTGGATAGGTGGTGTTTCACGGCAATGGGGAAGCTCTTCTCTTTTCTTGGGCGTGAATGTGCTAGGGGGTTAAGGGTTTGGTTTATGTCTCTTTTTATAGAAGTGTGCTAGGGTTTTCCTTGCCTGGGAAGGAAAGAAATCATGCAATCTTGGGAGGTATCTTTTAATTAGTGTGTTATAAGGAAAAAATCTATTTATTTTAGGCATGTGATTTATTTAAATTAGGAAGGTGATTTATTTGGATTTTAACATGTGTTTAATATTTTAATTATTTTGGATTGGGCTTGGAGGCTTGTGGGCATGTGAGAGGGCTCTTTGGTGGGCTTGGCCGTGTGGGTTGGTGGTGTGTGCGCTTGGGTGTGTCTTGGTGTGGGTTGCGGGGGCCGAGTCTAACAGTTAAAATAGAGATTAATCGAGCGAACCTGAGGCTAAGCAAACGAATGAAATCTGACAAGGTATTGATTTTTTTAATTTTCCCTTCCGACATATGTTTCCCTCCCGCGACTTCCGTAACTAAAGGGTAGTGCCTCCATACGAGGCTCCATCATCGGGCCTTATGCAAAAATGCAGTGCCTACAAGCAGTAAACGTAATAAGGCAATGGTAAGAGACAAGAACCATAGATTTTCAGAGATTTCGACAACGGAATAGATGAAGAAGATGGAGAAACCATCCGGAAGGAGAGAGAATCAACCCAAGTCTTCATGAAGGCTATGATGGAGAAGTTGGATAAGTTAGAAGAGAAAAACTGTGAAAGAGGGGGAACGGGCCCCAGCCAAAGAAATGAAGAGATACCAAGGGGAAACAGGGTCACCGGAGCCACAATGGCAGTGGAGTTATGGGAAGAAGAGGAAGCAGACAGAGGCCAGAGTCTTCCGGTAACAGTCCATGCTTCGTGGAGAGCGACTCGGGACGGTGTCCGGGGGAAGGGCATGAAGTCCCCAACTACGGAGGACACCGTGCCAGGAGTGGAAGACGCAACGAAACTCGAGGTCAAGAGCATGACAACATCGAGAACCGGATGAAGAGTTGGTTTCAGAAGAAGATGAAAAAATGGGAAAGAAAATATAAAAACAAACCAAGAGGTGACCAAGACATAGGGACAATGTCCCCTTTCACGGAGAAAATTTTGGCAATAGGATTTCCAGGAGATTCATTATGCCCTCCATGGATGTTTACAAAGGTAGCACAGACCCCAAGTCTCATGTTGAGAAGTTCATTTTATTGATGGAAGTTCAGGGAATGATCGGAGAGGCCATCTGCAAGGTGTTCCTTTTGACCTTGGGTGAATCAGCCAGCCCGTGGTTTAGGAACTTGACCTTATGGAGTGTCAGCAGCTTTGAGCAGTTGAGGAGATCATTTGTATGGCATTTCAAAGGGGCGTGTGTACTGAGAAAGACGATGGGGTCGTTGAGGTTGATGAAGCAATGAGACAACGAGTCTTTGAAAAACTTTATCGATAGGTAACACGGCCTGGTTTTAGAGGTCGGGGCGTATGAGTCCCCGGAGGCCTTGGAAATTTTTAAAAGAGCTCTCAGGGTCGGTAAATTGTGGTCCCATATGAGGATCCAGGAGATACCGGACTATGCCGCGGCTCTGGAGCATGCAAGAAAGTTTATGCTAATGGAGGAAGATGAGAAGATTGTCTGAGGATGAGACAGCTAGAGGGCCAAGATACTCAAGTCAGAAAATCAGCGGGATGTGTGGTAGAGACATGAAGAGACCGATCCCGAGGTAAAAAGGAGTTCAGCCGATGCCCCAAGATAATCAGGTACAAGAGAAAAGACTGTTTGTCCAGTTTCACCATGTTGCCAGAGGAACAGTGTACACCCCCCTGAACAGACCTCTGGCCTAGATAGTTTTGGAAATCTGGGACAAAGGTCTATTGAAAGAAAGACAATCGGGCTTATTGTATGTACCATAGTGCAAGGGGGCACATCACAGAACGATGTAGAGACCTACTGGAGCAGGTGGAAGACTTGGTAGGGAACGACTATCTCAATGGGTACATAAACCAAGCGGCTATGAGGGTCGAACAACATTGATAGCGACAATCATCAGGTCGGGTACCTATCGCTTGGGGCAGCTCGACAATTCATGACTCAATGAACCCTAGATATTTTCAATTGAGCCTCTCTTATAATGACCATCAAAGAGTTGTAAGAAGGGCAGTAGATCCCCTGAATATTAAATAAGACTAGTCTTTTTAAATAAAAACTTGTTCCCTTATGCTTGTTTATTATTTGGACGGGAAATGCATGTCTAATATTTTTAGGAGAAGCTTATAATCGGGATATGTGAATTGGTGATAGGCACGTGAAAAAGGCGCGAAACTCGTGGCACACCAATCTCCGGTGTCATTATCAATGACTTGTATTCTTGAGGAGCTAAAGCGTACGAGCTGTTGATCGTATAAATCGCATCAGACGATAATCATGCAAATCCGCTGACGAAAGCATTTTCTCAGCAGTTTGAGCCAACCGTACATAGTTCGGGTGTCATACACTCGAGTGACTGGCTATAGGCCAAGTGGGAGATTGTTGGACAATTATGACCCATAGCGTCACTATTTGTACAGATCATGGTGTTGTTGTACAAATTAACTATGTGACAAAGAAGATTGCTCTCTTATCATTTGTGATTAGATCACCAAGATGTATAAATGATAAGAGGTCCTTATGATTTGTTCCTGGATTGAGAATGATATGAGACAGTATTAGTGCACGAAGGATTAATCATTAAATATCCCTAGTCAGAGTATTATCGAGATTGGACATCGATAATGCATAAAAGACTAGTATTACACTTGTGCGCGTTGTGAGGGCATAACGGCATAGTTCTCGTATATTTGGGTATAAGATACTCATGCAAGTGTAATAGGAGGTTGTGTTTTTCCGATAGTACGGGAAACAGCTTCGCTCTGGATAGACCCCCTCGGAATTCCATTGGTAGTATGACTATGTGTCTATGGACGTCCGAAATCAGGGTAGGTGTATTTGGTCTCAACCTGAGACTTGCACCGCTAATACTTGCGACAATCAATATACTTTGGTTGTGGTCGTCCAGGGCTTTAACAGGTTCTGTGTACGCCTCTGCTGGGTATATTGAGAATCGTACTGTGTTGGGTGTGATGTCAAGACGAAAGTATCACTCCAGTCATATGGAGATGATGATCGCGCAGGGATACAGAACTGGTTCTCTAAAGGGTTGCAACCATCGGGATAATATGACTTGGTCATGATTATCCAATAATAAAGAGACTAGTTGCTAGTAATCCGATATATGCTTCATACGGGGCAGACACTGTACCAGCCCCATGCCTTGCATGTGATCATCCGATGCTGGATCGAAATACGCAATACTACGTATACTACGCCTGATATAGATCGCTTATTCCTGTAAGCATGTTTCTGGATAATTGGGTAGGCATGGCGCTTTGCTAGAAGCCAACCTTGTCTTGTAAATCGGTAAAAACGTAGTACTAGGTATTTACGTGTTCGGATAGTCCGACGACCGAATTTACTACCAACATATCTGGGGATCTCATGGGTCGCTTCCTGAAGATTCACCGATGACGTATGACTCGCACTTTATTAATCTGGGATTAATTAATTAGATGAGAGAGAGAATTAATCTGGGATTAATTACGGAGATATTATCTGGGATAAAATATTATTAAAAGAGAGATAACGATTAATTTGGAATTAATCGATTAAAATAATATATTTGATATATTATACGAAATTGGATTTCGACGCGGAATTGAAATTAGATTTTAATTATGGCGAATGAATTAATTCGTTAGCGATGTGAATAGTGATTTCGCTAGGCATAATCATTTAATTACGTCGCAACAGGAAATTCGTTAATTTGGAATTAGCGAACCCGAGCCCGGGATTGTTTGCGAGCACATTCGCATTTCGAATTTGAGTGCAGCACGCAAGTCACATCAAGCGTCAAATTGCTAGTCGCATCAAGCGTCAAATCATTAGTCACTTTGAGTGATGTGACAACTTGTCACTTGATTGATTGAGTGATGTGACTTGATGGGAGTGGTTGGCAAGCTTTAATGTCATTTCAATTGTTGGAAAAGAAATTGGTAATTCATTTAATTGATTTTCAAAAATTAATTAAATGTGTATTAGATACACTTTTGGCAACCAACACAAAAACACTCTCTCTCTTTCTTCTTCATCTCTCTCACACGCCCAATGGGCCAAAAACTCTCTGCTGTTTTTCTTCACTGCACTGCCGAGAATGGCAAGAAGAGATAAGGAATTTTGTGGCAAAATTCCAAGGTGCTAGCACACAATAGGAGACATACAAATGTGATAGGGAAACCCACCCGTGAGCATGGGATTTCATCATAAAGCTTGGAGCTTTCATGGAGGACCAAAGCCGAATCTTGTAGAGGGAAATGCAGCTCACTACCGTGACCATCCAGAAGGCAGAAATCGATTTTTGTTGTCTACCGCATCACTCAACCGCTCGATGTAAGTATTCTGCAACTTCCTCGATTGTATTCGCACATATTTTATGCTTTATTATTCGATCCTCGGGACCGTAGAACTCCAACAATGGTATCAAGAGCGGATTAAAAGCATGAAACTTGATTTAGGGCTTAAAATTGGGTAAATTGATTTTGAGCATGATTTGGTTAAATTGTTTGATGAATATGTTTAAATAATGTTTAATTGAAGATTGATTTGATCAATTTCATGAAATTGTGATTGGATCATTTTTCCCCTTTTTGGATGGCTTGGCCGAATCCTTCATGAACCCTAAATGTCTTGGAATTTTTGATTTTGATTCATTGGATGAGTTGGAATCATGTTGGGGATATTGATTTAATGTTGAATTGGATTTAATTGGATTGAATTCGAATTGGACAAAAATTACCCCTAATTACCGAGAGTAATATAGCATGATATGGGTTTGATTTTTTGTTAAATTGTGTTGGACACTATTTGATGTTAAAGAGCATGATTAATTAGACAAATTTGTGTTTTGGAAATGTTGATTTGGGTAATTAATTATGTAATACACTTTAGATTAATTAAATTGTAAATTGGATTTTTGTAATTTAGTTAATTGGGCTTGAATTGTTGTAAATGGGCTAATTGGGCTTGGTTGTACCAAGTTAGGTTTAGGCTAAATTGGTTGGATCCAATTGGGCCCAAAACCGGCTTCCATAAAGCCCAAATGCGACTAATGGACCTTAATAATTTAATTGGGCCTAATGGGCCTAAATTGATTTCTAGGCTTATGAGGTTACTCCTTGATTGGACTTTGGTTATTGGGTTTGACCCGAGTTGACCAAAAGTCCACGCCTTAAGAAATTAATTAAAAGCCCATTGGACTTTAATTAAATTGACGTTGGACGTTAATCGGGCTTTGAGACCCGTAACGATTAAATTGGAATTTAAATCGTAAAGGTTTTTTTATAAAGTGTAATATTTAATTTGGAACTTATTAATTGGACCTGCTTGTCCAGCCTTATTACCTCCTTACTCTTTGTATTCTCTTCTCACCTATTCCCCTCAATGTAAATGAGGTTTCTTTAGAAGTGTAGTGTAATGGGTAGAAGCAAATACTTGTGCTAGCGGGAGAGAAGAAAGTGAGAGATTTGATCTAGGATCAATGTGTTAAGTATCCATCCACATATCATTATTATTTAATTATACGTGCTTTATTATGTGTTTAGAATGCATGTTTAAGGGTGTATGATGATGAGACCTTAACAAAGATAATAAATTGGTTGCCAATTTGCACTCGAAAAACCCTCGCAAAATATTAAACGTTTTTCCTTCCATTGAGTGATTCTTACTCAAGATCTAAGACTGGCATTGGTTTGTTGGCCAAAGTCAAGACCTTTGTCCGTCGAGGATGTGTTTGAATCACGAGAGCTTTGTTCCATATCGGTGTCTTGTCCAAGTTGTGGTTTGTTGGCCAAAGTCAAGACCACTTCTTGTCCATCGACATTGATTACGAAGCTTTCCATGGTCAATGGGTCACGCTTAACTGGGATCACTAAGTTTGTTGTGCCAAAGCCAAGGCTTAGTTGATTCAGAGAAAAAAGGTTAGGCAATATATTGGATATTGGCATATATAAGATATATGTTTCGGACTTGGATGTCCCCCTACTGGATCTAGGAATTGGATTGGATCCAATTGATCTTAGAGATCTACCTAGTTAATTATCATACAATTTGTTGGCCAAAGACAAGATTGTGTGATATTTAACGGGATCCTAGCCCACTAGGAAACACAGTTTCCCGAGTACTCGACAAAGAGTTAGAGGCTCGCCGAAAAATAGTGGGAGGCAAGAATTAAATTTGCAATATTCGTTTAATTACTTGCCATACGTGCTCAAACAAATATCATTCGTCATATATATTAAATGTTAGTTGGGCTAACATTTAAATCGTTGTTTTAATAAAACAGTTGGACTGTATTCAAACTATTCATTTATAGTTGATTATATAATTAAATTATAATAATCAATATATTTGAATTAACAAATTAAATGATAGTTGATTAAATAGTTGGACTATAATAATCATTATAATAAATAGTACCGAATAGTTGATTAAATAGTTTGACTATTAGAATCAAGATAAAATTGAAAGATTGGCATTTAAAACATAATCCTAGGGAAAATGTATTTAAATGGTTTAATTTTTCAAATTGGGAATAAATTTCAGGATAGTCCTGAAATATAATAAGTTACTTTATTTGATAAAATAACATATTATGCCTAAGCCCGGAGTTAAGCAAATAGTAGAGCATGATCTTTGGAAGATTCATGTAATGATAACTTTAGTGTTTAATCCATTAAGCTTGCCAATTAGACTCCTTAATTTCTTAATCACAACTAAGGATTAGAACCTTAAAGTATGATAATGAAATTGAAGGATCTTCAAAGATCTATTCTTAGATTTTAGAAGACTAAATTACAATACTAAACTCTTGGAGAGTTAATGGCTATTCTCAAGGAGACAAAGCCAAAGTTTGCAATTAGGCAAGTAGCGCAAGGCCCACCTTACTTCGATATTCTAGAAACCCGAGGCTTGGCCAAAGGCTTCTGGAATGTGGAAAAAGAGCAAAGGCAAAATCATTATAATCTTCTGGGAAGATAAAGGACATATCCCAAAATGTCTGCCTAAATTGTGGCAAACGGGATCGCGGAAGCGTGACTGCCATTTGGACAAAGCAGACATGAAGGAATTGAAGACGAGCAAGGCTCTGACTTCAAATATGTTTGTCATAAATATGTTCACTACTAGTATTAAAATTGGATTTTAAATACTTAGTGTGATACATAAATATGTACTGATGTTCAGAATCCGCTATGAGCAGGATACTGACTTCAGATTGAGATTAATCTGCGAATCGGAAACGGGACGAAAGTCACTGTTTTAACCGTAGATACCTAAGTTTAGGAACTACCCTTTGGGTTTGTACTTAAATTAGGAAACTGTTATAATGTAACTAGTTTGACTAGAAACATTATCTCTATATCAGAGTATAATCCGTTGCGGATATACCTTTATATTCTAGAACACTAAGTGTTTTATTTTATAAAGATGATATTGAGATAAAAAACATAGATCTGAATAACAACATTTATATTTTGAATATAAATAAATCTCAAACATAACATGACAAACTAATAGCTCGAACTGATTTGATCAGAAGAAACTAATTATGGCATTGTCGTCTGGGACACAATTAAACAAGACTCGTATATCCGCACTTTTGGAGAGTGGGTACGAGGACTGATTTGATTCTAATCAAATAAAGTCTACGAATCTAATTTATTAGGCAAAGTGCCTAAAACACTATTTACTTGGTAAAAGTGTAAATACCACTAATCTGTTAGCCCTAGTTCATAGTGAAGCAAGTGGGCCCATGTCTAGCTAGGCTAGAGGTGGATATGAATATTTCGTGACCTTTACGGATGTGGCATCGCGTTATGGTTATGTGTTTCTTTTGAAACGCAAATCGGAAAATTTTATAGTTTCGACATGAAATAGACATACAGATCGGCTAAAGTATTACATCATCACGGTAAGACCATGATGAAAATACTTAAGCAATAAGTTTCTCATATACTTGAAAGAGTATAGTATTCTTTCAATGAGGACTCCTCCCGGAACACGTCAATTTGACGGTGTGTCCGAACCGAGTAACCAAATTTTGTTAGACTTGATAAGGTTAATCATAAGTCGCTCTGAGCTACCATTTCCTTCAACGGATACATATAATAATGCAGAACTTATTTTGAATAAGGTTCCATAAAAATTTGTTTGACAGATTTCATATTAATATGAACAGGAAAGAAACTGGGTTTTCTCATTCCTGAAGATTTGGGAATGCTAGGCATATGTTTGGATGATACCAAACTAGAACCCAAATCGGATAAGTGCCAAAGTTGTTGGTTATCCTAGGGAACAAAAGTATAGTACTTATACAACTCACTAGAGAACAATGTAATTGTTGCTCTCCATGCGGTTTTCCTAAGAGGAATACCGATATGCAATGGTAAGTGGGAGGAAAGTAAAACTCGATGAAATCGGAGTAATACTATTCCAGGCACCGAATATTAATGGAACACATATAGTTCATCAAGGATGAAACTATACCATAATCTTCGAACACACAAGAACCACGTAAGTCGGAGAGAGTCAGAAAACAACCTGGGGTATGGGTTTCTGATCTCACCTCATAAAGATGTCAATCTTATTGAGGAATACGAACTGACTACGTATGAGGAAGTGATACAAGGTATCGACTCCCTAATTATGGCAAAGTGCCATGACATCCGAAATGGATTCCATGTATATCAACCAGTTTGGATACTAGTTGATGTACCGCAAGGCATTGTGCCTATTGGTACTATATAAGTCTTCAAGGAAGACATACATGGATGGCAACATACCAACGTATAAAGCTAGGCTTTTAGCGGAAAGGTATCGTTATCAACATTATGTTGATTTCGATTCAACCTTTTACTTGTTGCCATTGATAAATCCATTTGGATAATGCTTGCAGATACTACATGTTTCATTTATGAAATATGACAGCTGAACGGGAAAATCGCTTTCCTGAAAAGGAAACCTTTTGGAGGATGTTTACAACATCCTGTCGGTTTTGTCGTACCAAAACTAGCAAACAAGGTTTGCAAGTTATTCGATCCATGTCTGGATTGAAGCAGGCATTTGGTTCTTAGAATTATCGTTTTAATGTAATCATAATGGAGTATGATTTAATTCAAAACGAAAATGATTCTTGAGTATATAAGGAGGTTAGTGGGAGCGCACTGACAGTGGTGTCCTATAAAATAATGAAAATATATGTCATTTCTTGGAAATGATATTCCCATAAAACAATCGGCGAAAGCTTGGCTTTCGATAAAACTCTCCGAGAAATCGTACATTGAAAAATGTACGAGACCTGGTGTCTCATACGCTTTGAGCATATGGATTCACAATCAGGCCAATCCAAGTGATAGTCACTGGATTGATGTTAAGAACATCCTTTAGTATCTTAGAGAACTAAGGATGATGTCTTAGACTATGGAGATGGAGAACTTGAAGTGACTGGGTTCACTACTGCAAGTTTCTTAAACCGATAAAACGACTATAAGTCGCACAATGGTACAACACAGTTTGAATAACGGAACAGTGAGCTGGAAATCTTCCAAGCTAGATACTGTTACCGTATAAACAACAAATGCGGGTTATTGCTGCAGCTGAGGCAGCAATAGAAGCCATTTGGGTCGATAATAAATCTAATTAGATTAGATATAGTTCTGTTAGCAGCTGAGCTAGGCGTCAGCACAGGCTAAAGAATTAATGGTCTCATCAATGATCCAGATACATACTTCGATATTCATCTGATTCGTTCGGATCATACATCGTGGTGATGTGATGATCGTATAAATCGCATCAGACGATAATCATGCAAATACGCTGACGAAAGCATTTTCTCAGCAGTTTGAGCCAACCGTACATAGTTCGGGTGTCATACACTCGAGTGACTGGCTATAGGCCAAGTGGGAGATTGTTGGACAATTATGACCCATAGCGTCACTATTTGTACAGATCATGGTGTTGTTGTACAAATTAACTATGTGACAAAGGAGATTACTCTCTTATCATTTGTGATTAGATCACCAAGATGTAAAAATGATAGGAGGTCCCTATCATATGAGAAAGTATTGAGAATGATATGAGACAGTATTAGTCCACGAAGGATAAATCATTAAATATCCCTAGTCAGAGTATTATCGAGATTGGACATCGATAATGCATAAAAGACTAGTATTACACTTGTGCGCGTTGTGAGGGCATAACAGCATAGTTCTCATATATTTGGGTATATGATACGCATGCAAGTGTAATAAGAGGTTGTGTTTTACCGATGGTACGGGAAACAGCTTCGCTCTGGACAGACCCCCTCGGAATTCCATTGGTAGTATGACTATGTGTCTATGGAAGTCCGAAATCAGGGTAGGTGTATTTGGTCTTAACCTGAGACTTGCACCGCTAATACTTGCGACAATCAATATACTTTGGTTGTGGTCGTCCAGGGCTTTAACAGGTTCTGTGTACGCCTCTGCTGGGTATATTGAGAATCGTAGCGTGTTGGGTGTGATGTCAAGACGGAAGTATCACTCCATTCATATGGAGATGATGATCGCGCATGGATACAGAAATGGTTCTCTAAAGGGTTGCAACCATCGGGATAATATGACTTGGTCATGATTATCCGATAATAAAGAGACTAGTTGCTAGTAATCCGATATATACTTCATACGGGGCAGACACTGTACCAGCCACAGGCCTTGCATGTGATCATCTGATGCTGGATCGAAATACGCAATACTATGTATACTACGCCTGATATAGATCGCTTATTCATGTAAGCATGTTTCTGGAGAATTGGGTAGGCATGGCGCTTTGCTAGAAGCCAACCTTGTCTTATAAATCGGTAAAAACGTAGTACTAGGTATTTACGTGTTCGGATAGTCCGACGACCGAATTTACTGCCAACATATCTGGGGATCTCATGGGTCGCTTCCCGAAGATTCACCGATGACGTATGACTCGCACTTTATTAATATGGGATTAATTAATTAGACGAGAGAGAGAATTAATCTGGGATTAATTGCGGAGATATTTTATCTAGGATAAAATATTATTAACAGAGAGATAACGATTAATTTGGAATTAATCGATTCAAATAATATATTTGATATTTTATACGAAATTTGATTTCGACGCCGAATTGAAATTAGATTTTAATTAGGGCGAACGAATTAATTTAGAATTAATTCATTAGCGATGTGAATAGTGATTTCGCTAGGCATAATCATTTAATTACGTCGCAACGGAAATTCGTTAATTTGGAATTAGCGAACCCGAGCCCGGGATTGTTTGCGAGCGCATTCACATTTCGAATTCGAGTGCGGCACGCAAGTCACATCAAGCGTCAAATCGCTAGTCGCATCAAGTGTCAAATCATTAGTCACTTTGAGTGATGTGACTTGATGGGAGTGGTTGGCAAGCTTTAATGCCATTTCACTTTTTGGAAAAGAAATTGGTAATTCATTTAATTGATTTTCAAAAATTAATTAATGTGTATTAGATACATTTTTGGCAACCAACACAAAAACACTCTCTCTCTTTCTTCTTCATCTTTCTCACATGCCCAAGGGGCCAAAAACTCTTTGCTGTTTTTCTTCACTGCACTGCCGAGAATGGCAAGAAGAGATAAGGAATTTTGTGGCAAAATTCCAAGGTGCTAGCACACAATAGGAGACATACAAAGGTGATAGGGAAACCCACCCGTGAGCATGTGATTTCATCACAAAGCTTGGAGCTTTCATGGAGGACCAAAGTCGAATCTTGGAATGGGAAATGCAGCTCACTGCCGTGACCATCCAAAAGGCAGAAATCGATTTTTGTTGTCTACCGCATCGCTCAACCGCTCGATGTGAGTATTCCGCAACTTCCTCGATTGTATTCGCACATGTTTTATGCTTTATTATTCGATCATCGGGACCGTAGAACTCCAACACGAGCCTCCATGGCATTTGTATCCTCGGATATTCTGACCTAGGGGACCCCCGTGGTGTCTTGTCATCCCATTCTATATCCTTAGGTATGTGGACCTCGGGGAGGGAGAGTGCCATCGTGGCTACGGTTATCCCATATTGTATCATCGGGTATGATTCTATTTTATATCATCGGGTATGCCGACCTCGGGGAGGGAGAATGCCCACATGGCTACGGCTATCCCATTTTGTATCATCGGGTATGCTGACCTCGGGGAGGGAGAATGTGTTAGGGTTGGTGCTCAGAGTGCCAATCCAGATCTTATTTATGTCTGATTCATGAATACAAGCAATTCTATTTTCCATAATATTACTAATTTAATGGTAGCACTCTTGTCTTTTATACACATATTCGATCTAATTACGATTGGATATTCAATTAGGATTAGATCGAAACTAAATCTGGTTTAGTGATACATGTATATTAGACAAAGACCCTGGGATTTACAATATAGTGTGCAGTTACAACATAGTTTGTAATTGACATTGGGAAGCACACTATTAGATGTATATCCTTAAATAAAGTTCCTGGTCAAGATTTACTAACACGGGTCGGTTAGTAAAATCCGTTGAGACCAGTACATGTCGTATATCGTGACTTGGTCCGATGGTTTATCCCAATAAACCATGAGTCTCGGGAGACACGTATAGACATGTAGGTGTTTATTTGATAAAAACTTAACGACAAACTGAAGATTTCCTAATAGATGGTACACCAACGTCAATAAGAATCTTCTCGAGTTGAGCGAGCATAGTGGTCCTTCGACTTGAGATACCACTGTGGATATATGAGTTATCATCCACCATTTGATGGCAGTCACATCACCGATATATTTAGATCAGACATCCGCCTGTTCGTTGGGTGTGGAGTGATGCTCATGATATCTTGTGTGTATCAAGAGAGGATCTGGCAGTCCTGTGTACAGGGCATAGGCATCCTGCACGTGTTTGCGATCTAGTAAATCCATGGCTGTGGTATAACTTCGGAATTCAGTTCCGAGTGTTATTTAGAGATCATAAATTGAAAGTCGACTAAATTATACCGAACGGATTTGACATTCTTATCTATATCACAGGTATAATATGCATAGCCTATGACATAGGGATTATACATATGCAATGACCTCGGCTTGCATAGTTTCGCGAGATTATCTGTGGTCGTCATAATCCATGAGTGGGTGGATTATGGACACGAAATTGGATTTCGTGACGGATAAACCTAAACTTAGAGAGTCCCACAATATGAAGTGTACTCGTTGAGCACTTGGGCAGTGCGTTATGAATAATACAGATTTTTCATAATACTTCATCAGATTAAATGAGTTAATTCGAATCGTTTAATCGGTTAAACGATAACACATGCATTATGGGATTTTGGCCAATTGTAATTATTGTGTATATGTATTTGATAAATAATTCGATTAGATACACATTAATTATTTGTCAAATGAGAGTTTGACACATGCCATAAATATATGTATTTGTTATTTATTGTAAATAAAAATTCATATATAATAATAATAATTATATTAATTAATTATTTAGATATTTAAATGTTAAATATTTAAATGATTAAATAATATCTATATTTCATAAATATTATGAATATGGCTAATTATTATTTGTACAAATGGCATGATTTAATTAAACTTTATTTGTCCAAATATGATTTGTTACGATAAAGTTTGAATTAATTAATTGATTTAATTTTTGAAAATGGACAAAATTGCCCTTGTAAAGTCGGTTGTGGTGTTTTAAAAGGAGAAAATTTTGTTTTCTTTTTTAATGAAACCACCATAGCCGAAACCAAAAAGAAAGAAAGCCCTAGGATTTGTTTTGATCAAATCATGAAGAAAGTGAAGAAAAATTCAAGAAAAGCTTAGGAAAAATGAGAATTAAAGGTAATTCTGTATGCTCTTGAGCTTAGAAATTTTGTTTCTTATTCTTGTGTTCCTAGAATATTTCAAGGGTTTCTTTACTTGAAGAAAATTGGGGCTTTTGGTTTTGGTGGATGAATTGGAAGTTTATGATGCATGTGTGAAGTAGTTTGGATGGAATTAGTGTAATTATTGTCCAATTTGTTCTTTTGATGACATGTTGTCATTCTAGAGTTTTATGACCACTCTTGTAACACTTAGAATCGTTCTTGGGTGCTTCATGTGTGATGACTTTGATTGGTGTTGTGGATTAATTGGATTAATCTTGAAAATTGGATTTAAAACATGAAATTTGGCAAAAAGGTTTCTAGATCAGATCTGGAAGCTTACTGATTTTGTTGATGAAAAATGTGTTTTTTGAATGTTTTGGATGTATTTTGGGTGTTGGAACAATTGCGGGAAATTAATTCTGAGTTGAAATAAGTGAAAACGGTGAAAAACGGCATTACCGTGTGACTTTTGAGTCAACCGGGTGACGGCTACCCAAACAGTGAATTTGTCACTGTTCGGGCAGCCCATTAACTGCCCTAACACTATTCGGGCTGACCTGGGCAGTCTCCATAAGTGTCGGGTGATCGGTTCGGTCAAAAAATATGTTTTACGTCATTTTACGGAAAAAATGTATTTCGTAAAAGTTTCGCGATATTTCCTTTATATTTATGTCGCTATTTGATATCGAATAAATAGGTTTAGGTGAAATATAAATAAATTATTCATATTAGTTATTGAATAATTTATTCGGTAATTTGAAAAAGTTTTAAATTACGATTTCGCCCGAACCGCGTTTCCGCCGCACCCTTCGCCCAAAACACCAACAAAATGCCCCCGTGGCTACGGCTATCCCATTTTGTATCATCTGGTATGTCGACCTCGGGGAGGGAGAATGCCTCCCATGGCTACGACTATCCCATTTTGTATCATCGGGTATGCCGACCTCGGGGAGGAAGAATGCCCTTATGGCATCTGGCCATCCCATTGTGTATCCTTGGGTGTGCCAAACACGGGGAGGGAGAATTCCCCTGTGGCGTCTGGCATTCCCACTGTGTATCCTCGGGTGTGCTGAACACGAGGAGGGAGAATGCCCCTGAGGCGTCTGACCATCTCATTCTATATCATCGGGTATGTCGAACATGAGGTGGGAGAATGTCCCCGTGGCGTCTGGCCATCCCATTGTGTATCATCGGGTGTGCCGAACACAGGGAGGGAGAATTCCCCCATGGTGTCTGGCCATCCCATTATGTACCCTCAGGTGTGCCGAACACGGGGAGGGAGAATGCCCCCGTGGAGTCTGGCCATCCCATTTTGTATCCTCGGGTGTGCCGAAAACGAGGAGGGAGAATACCCATGTGGCGTCTGTCCATCCCATTCTGTATCCTCGGGTGTGCCGAACACGGAGAGGGAGAGTTCTCCTGTGGCGTCTAGCCATCCCATTGTGTTTCATCGGGTATGCAGACCTCGTGGAGGGAGAATACCCACGTAACTCTGACTATCCCATTTTGCAGCCTTGGGTATGCAAACATTCATTTTCGACTCGGGTCGGGTTGCATCCTGCCGAGTTCCTATTACTATTTACTGGCGCAATAAGGTTCATTCATTTGCGACCAAATGACTTAGATGGCTTGGAGATGATCTTTCCCCCAAGGCCTCCCTTTGTCAGGTCAGCTCAGGTCTGGGTTACATCCCGCCGAGGTCTTATTACTGTGTGATGGTACTAGGAGGGTTCATTCATTTGCTGCCAAGTGACTTGTGATTGCTCGGGGTCGGAGTTTCTCACTTGAGGCCTTGTTGTTCTAATAGTAGCCTGAAGAGGTGAGTTTTCTCTCGTGGCCTGTTTTCTATTTTAGCAGATTCCTGCATATCATATCCCTATGGGATTACAGCGTGTTAAGAGCATGCATCGACCCGATGTGGCACATGATTATCTTCTTGAAGTGCGGAAGCAAGTGGATGAGCTGACCAGTGTTAGCTCAGATCAACATTCGGTTAGAGAAGCCGTAGTGGAATGAATAACCAAGTTATGAATCAGAAACTGAGATGATGGATTGAAATTGTGGACCCGACATGGTTTTTTCACAAGCAGCACTGAAGCTTGCAGTTGTGATACCCGTTATGAGTTGGAGCAGTATAGGGTGTCCATGCAAGTTTCAGCCCGAGGACTGCATATCAGTCTACGGCTTCAGGTACCGCCATCCTTCTTATAGTTCCCGGCACCAACTCGCTTACTCATTGATATCGAGAACTATGAGACAGATGTTGATGGTGGTTTTCACCCCCAAGAAGTCAGAATCTTGAGTAAGGGTATAGAAGGGATTTCCATTTCCAACCCTTAGGGGCCGGGCCCAAGAAGCCGAGGCATCCAGCCCACCGAGGAGGTCAGCCATGGATTGCTCTTGATGTCCGACCCAAGGTGGTATCTAGAGAAGGTCATAACCCAAGTTGGAAAGATGTTCAGAAGAGCAAAGCATAGTGAATGCCTCAGAGACGACCCGACCTGATAGCACAGCAAGACATGTTGTGGGACACAGAAACTGGGCGACGCATGCTGTTCTAGGCTCGCAGCCTAGTTGGGAGTACGGAGTAGCCCGCGGGAGACTAAACCGGAGAATAATGGAGTCGCCACCCGGTGTGAACCGGGACAAAGATTTAAGGCTGCACTCACCCCTCGCAAGGGAAGACCTTAAACCGTTGGGTTCAGAATGGTCCCTTACTTATGCCACTTGTAATGAAATGATTTGTGCAATAATTTAACCAAGCCTAAGCAACATTTATTTCCAAGGATAATTAACTCCTAAGTTCGCATGCATAAGTACAAGGCTCATATCTAAGTTTGCATTTAACATATGTCCGAATTTGCATATAACATATTTGCATATAATCTATGTCCGAATTTGCATACAACCTATTTGTATATAATCTATGTCCCAATTTGCATGCATAAAGATGAATTGAAATACGGCAAGCATAAAATGTCATAAGCACATTACATTTGATCATAGGCATGCCAGTAGATAATAATTGCACAATCACGCATGAAAGTAAATCGGAATAACGACAAGCATATAACTTCATGAACATGTTGAATGGATGAATGCGGAAGCATAAGTAGATAACTATCGTGTAAACATGCATCATGGAAATGAACATGTGATCTTGTGGACACAATAAATGACTAACTGCGAGAACATGAACAATCAAAAAGGTAAATGACAAAATGAGTAACCATGCATGAGATGTGATGGAAGAGGGCCTGTTTACCATGGGCATTCGTGCGGCGTTCGTAGCCGCGTTCGAACTGTAAATAGAAGGTTCGCGTTCGAGTAGCGTTCATAAATGCGTTCGAACGAACTGAGACAGAAAACATGCGTTCGTGCGGCGTTCTGAAACGCGTTCGAACGGGGTTACAGCAGTGACCTCCAAAATGCAGTAAACAACATGACACATACGTGAACGGATGAATAGATGACACCTAATAAATAATAATGGGCTAAAAGGTGCGGCAAAGCATCGTGGTAAAGGATTTTAACCCCTCGACATAGAGGACCTTTAATCCAACTTACTAAGCCCATACGCTAAGAACTTAATGCATATAAAAATTAAGGACAACAATATCGGACTTTGTATACCTGATTGAACATATCTTACATTCAACCGAATATACGTCATCCGGCGCGACGAAGCATCGTGGTAAAGGATTTTAACCCCTCGAAATGGAGGACCTTTAATCCAACTTACTAAGCCCATGCGCTAATAAAATAATGCATATAAAAATAAAGACAACAATATCGGACTTCGTATACCCGATTGAACACATCTTACATTCAACCGAATATACATCATCCGGCGCGGAAAAGCATCGTGGTAAAGGATTTTAACCCCTCGAAATGGAGGACATTTAATCCAACTTACTAAGCCCATGCGCTAATAACATAATGCATATAAAAATAAAGTCAACAATATCGGACTTTGTATACCCGATTGAACACTTCTTACATTCAACCAAATATACGTCATCCGGCGCGGCGAAGCATCGTGGTAAAGGATTTTAACCCCCCGAAATAGAGGACTTTTAATCCAACTTACTAAGCCCATGCGCTTTATCTCATCATTACACAAACAAATAACATGCAGAAATTAAATAACGGATAATAAACAAACAAGACAAAATAAATCGAAATATGTGTCGTTTGCTCAAGTGGTACGTAGAGTTGTATCCCAAGTACAGACCGCACTACCGTCCATTCAGATTCGGCTACGGAATTTATGTCTGGGTTTCCATCCTATATACCACAGGAGGCGACACATTTTCCATTTTAATCAAGGGCCACAACATGCATCATTTCACAATACATACATTTTCTATCTATTCAAGGGCCACAACATGCATCATTCCACAATAATCATGCAAATAAAATTTAATAAAATACGAATGAAAATAGATGTGAAAAGTGCCCTCAGGTCTAACCTTTTGCGTCGACTTTTGGAAGCACGTTACACGATGATCGGAAGGGCTAAAACTCTGCAACTCTTCCGGATTACTGATTTTCCATTTTCCTCGCTGTTTCGCTGCTCAATCTACCATTTTTGCTCTGTTTTGCTGCTGTTTTACTGCTAATTTTTTGTCACTGTGTTTGCTGTATTTAGGCTACTGTTTTGGATGTTTTTGAAGGTTTAAAGTGCAT
The DNA here is from genome assembly GCA_019454045.1 of Zanthoxylum bungeanum. Lineage (NCBI taxonomy): Eukaryota > Viridiplantae > Streptophyta > Magnoliopsida > Sapindales > Rutaceae > Zanthoxylum > Zanthoxylum bungeanum. The sequence continues at coordinate 9,264 of SKCR01042026.1, read as the reverse complement.
TTTTTTAGTTACCGTTTTAGGGATTAAAAGTGCAGTTTTTAGTTACTGTTTTAGCTGATTTAGGGGCTGTATTAAGGTGTTTGGGCTGCTGTTTTCGGTAGTGTTGAGGGCTGTCTCGGGTTGCTATTTTGGTGGATGTATGGGCTGTGAATGGCTACTGTTTCAATGGATGTAGGGACTTTATGGGGCTGTGAATTCGGTGGTTTAGCTTGCTATTTGGGGGAGTGTTTCAATGGTGGTTTGTGTAGCAATGGAGATGGTGTTTTGGGTTGTGGTTTTGCGGCAATGTTGATTTGAGGCTATTGGCGTAAGGTAATGGCTGAGTTGGAGGGTGTTGTTACGTGAATGGTCAGATGTGGGAAGGGTCGGGTGCGTTCGTGAAGGGCCAGGTGAGTGGAAGGAGAGCTAGGCGTGAAGTAATGGCTTCGTGAATGGGCAGGCGTGAGGAGGTTTGTGACGTTGAGTTGAGGGCCAGTGAAGGTTATGGCTTGTGTTTGTTGGCAGTGAGTGGAGCAGGCTAGGGACGTGTTTAGTGGCAGTGAGTGGAGCAGGCTAAGGACGTGTTTAATGGCAGTGAGTGGAGCAGGCTATGGACGTGTTTAGTGAGGAGCTAGGGTTTATTTATTTTTGTGTTTTAGCCGTGAGCATTAGCTAGGGGAAGTGTCTTGGCAACGTGTTTCTTTTATAGACAAAGGCTAGAGTGAATCCTTGTTGGAGAAGGAAGGAATCAATTAGTGTCTTACAAGGAAAGTCTAATATTTGATTGGGGGACATGTCTTGGCTAGATTAGGAATATGATATATTTAATTTGTTTTGTTTAGGCATGAGATTTGTTTAGTTAGGAATATAATATACTTGATTGATTTTAATTAGTCATGATTTTATTTTAAATTGGTATATGATTTTTAGATTTTATTTAATTTTTTGTTATATGATTTTTAGATTTTATTTAATTTTGTCATGTGTTAAATATGTATTTAATTAATTTGGATGTGTTTTAAGTGGGCTTGGGCCGGTGGGCCAAGGCTTGGGCGTGTGGGTTGGCTTTGGTGGTGGGCTTGGTGTGTGTAGGCTAGGTGTGTGGCATGCAGGGGTTTTGGGCCAAGGTTAAATGGTTTGCGAGGTTTTTGGGCTGAATGTGCTTTAAAACGAAGGTCCAACAAGTGAGCCCGAAGCTAAACAAGCGAATAGAATCTAACAAAAATATTGATTCACTTCCGACGTCTGTTTCCCGCGACTTCCTCGACTTAAAAGGTAGTGTCTCCAAATGAGACTCATCATAGGGACTTATATGCAAAAATGCAGTGCCTATAGTCTCCCCCACTTTGATGGGACTTGTGCAATGTGTGACAATGACAATCCTATCAAAGTTTATGCAATGCATTTTTACTTACCTGGCTCGCCAGCTGTTGCTTAACTTACTTGTTATCCTGAGATGCTTTAACCTTTGGGCTTTGTTCCCAAATTGTATTGAATATGGGCTTTGTTCCCAAACTGTGCTGAGAGAGGGTTTTATTCCCTTGGGCTTTATTCCCGAACTGTGTCAAGATATGGATTTATTCCTTTGGGCTTTTGATGAGCGGAAAATATATCAATATTTACCGCCCCTTTTACTTAATATTTTGTTTAGTTTCTCGGGTTTGATGAACATTTTGATATGTTTTAGTTTATTTTGCAGATAAAATAATATTGGGACTTAATGAAATCATTTAGAACGAAATGTGGGTCAAATAAGGGCAAAAATTGGACTTTACATATTAATTTTGGAGATTGGAAACTTGAAATGGCGTTTTAACGAAGTGCAGTTTTGGAAATTCCAGTTTTGCGCATCTGTCGTATTTTGGGCATAACATTTTACTCCGATATCGGATTGAGCTGATTCAAGTTCCAGATTAAAGAAGAATCAAAGATCTACAACTTTGAAAGACAAAATAATTTCTAATTATGAAGATTTCATGCCCGAAATGGATGAACCATCCAGAAGTGTGTTGTGTGTAATTATTAAAGTCACTTTCAATCATTTTCAAAGCAAAAAATAAATTAATAAATAAATAATAAAAATTATCAAATCATTACCAAACATGATAAGAGATTAGTGGAGCAATTAATAATGGATTTGGTGGAGCAATTAGTGGAGCAATTAGTGGAGCAATTAATAATTGATTTGGTGGATGATTTGATGGAGGTAAAATTTTGCCTATAAATACCAAGTCATTTCATTTGTAAAATTCATACTTTCTTCTAAGGAATTCCTTAAGAATACTAAGAAGATTGTATCTTATTTGTTTATTTACAGCTTTTAGTAATTAATTTCCGCTTTCGCACTTTCTTTTCTTTACTTTTTAGTTTTTACTTTCCGCAATTTACTTTTACGCACAGTAATTTACTTTCATTCTTTTTACAGTTTTTACTATTCACCTTGAGGAGGTAACTTCCCCAGCTAGGGTGAAAGGTAATTCTTTTACTGTTACTATTTAGATTAATCTCCCTTAAAAATAATATATTCACTATTTAAAATATTGACTTAAAAAGGATACCGCCAGATTGGTCGGTTGGTAATTCAATTTTAATCTGGTTTAAACCTGACTAATAAAGGATACCGCCAGATTGGTCGGTTGGTAATTAAATTTTGGTTCCGCCTTTATGTCTGGTTGGATTTAATTTGACTTAATCATGTTACCGCCTATATGGCTGGTTGGTAAAATAATCACAAGTTAATATATTATTTTATAGGAGATATCTAAATTAGTAGTAGTAAAAGTAATTCATTTTACCTTAGCATTTTATTTTACTTTTTAGTTTTTACTTTATGTCTTTTACTTTTCAGCATTTTTACTTTATGTCTTTTACTTTAAAGTTTTTACTAGCCCTAGTTATGTGTTAGTTATCTGGGGTTGTGATGACTTTTAATATCACCGGTTTATAAGGGGTTAGATTATAGTTTGGGTATTATAAAGATTTATTTATTGAGTCTTAATCTTAATGATTTTTCATTAACTGGCCATTAATAAAATTGATCTAGTAAATCTAAAATGAACTAGACATGGGGATTTTAGGTTTCAGCCTTAGACTCAATAGCCCACGATCTTCCTTGAGGATAGATAACCCTTAATAGATTTCTTTACAGGATAGGAATATACATGTCGGGTGGAGGTAGCCTTTATTGGAACTTAATCTTAATGAATCCAGATAATTTGGTTGACATAGACATATGGTTCAATTAAGTTAAATTGGGTATTTGTGTCTGACCATCGACAGAGGCTTACACATAATTTACTGTTCCAGGTTAATAAATCAATATATTACCCAACTTTAAGATAACCACTTCATCTTTAAAATGATATTGGAAGAAATCACAACCATAGATCTTTGTGTCTTTTGTTATTTTCCTTAGTATTTTCTTTTGTCTTTTTATTTATTTATTTATTGTGCAAAACCACATTCAACCAATCAAACAATCATTATTTTCTCCATTTAATTAGATATTTGTAAATAAATAGATTCAATAATTAATAACAACAGTAGGAATTAAGTCCTCTTGGGATCAATATTTTTATACTACTTGAACGATACTTGCGCTTGCGTTATACGTGTGTGTTTACGCCGGTCAGCTTTGTTCCCGAACTGTTTTGAAAATGGGCTTTATTCCCTTAGGCTTTGCTCCCGAACTGAGTCAAGATAGGGCTTTATTCCCGAACTGTTTTGAAAGTGGGCTTTATTCCCCTGGGCTTTGCTCCCGAACTGAGTCAAGATAGGGCTTTATTCCCCTAGGCTTTATTCCCGAACTGTTTTGAAAGTGGGCTTTATTCCCCTGGGCTTTGCTCCCGAACTGTGTTGATTGTGGGCTTTATTCCCCGGACTGTGCTGAGAGAGTGGGCTTTGTTCCCGAACTAGGTTAAGAGTGGGCTTTGTTCCCTGGGCTTTATTGAATGTGGGCTTTATTCTCTGACTGTGTTGACTGTGGGCTTGGTTCCCGAACTGTACTGATTGAAGGCTTTATTCCCTAGGCCTTGTTCCCGAATTATGTTGACTGTGGGCCTTATTCCCGAATTGTGTTGAATGTGGGCTTTATTCCCTGACTGTGTTAACTGTGGGCTTGGTTCCCGAACTGTACTGATTGAAGGCTTTATTCCCTGGCCTTGTTCCCGAAATATGTTGACTGTGGGCCGTATTCCCGAATTGTGTTGAATGTGGGCTTTATTCCCTGACTGTGTTGACTGTGGGCTTGGTTCCCGAACTGTACTGATTGAAGGCTTTATTCCATGGGCCTTGTTCCCGGAACTGTTACCGATGTAGTGGTTCTTCGACCTCAAACTGATGTGGGCCTCGCCCCAAAACTGATACTGACGTGGGCCTCGCCCTCACACTGATGTTGATGTGGGCCTCGCCCCCAGACTGATACTGATATGGGCCTCACCCCCAATCTGATATTGATGTGGGCCTCGCCCCTAAATTGATACTGACGTGGGGCCTCGCCCCTCAAACTGGTACTGAGGTGGGCCTCGCCCCCAGACTGATGCTGATGTGGGCCTCGCCCCCAGACTGATACTGATATGGGCCTCGCCCCCAATCTGATACCGATGTGGGCCTCGCCCCTAAACTGATACTGACGTGGGGCCTCGCCCCCCAAACTGGTACTGAGGTGGGCCTCACCCCCATACTGATACTGATATGGGCCTCAACCCTGGGACTCGTCCCCAAACTGCTGATGTCATATTGATGCTTTTGATTAGCTTTCATTTGCCACTTTCTCTTTTTCTTCTTCAAAACCTGTGAATACAAAACAAACACAAAACACAAAAAGGAATGCAAAATATGTTACGTGTATGCATGAATGCGTGAATGAGTTTCCCATCCCGTTGGGTTAAGTCTTCCACTAATTCCCTTAATGACCATTATTCTCTCCCTTAGGGAAAGTACTGTTTCAATCTATCCACATTGATCGGCTCGGTGAACTCATTTCCTTCCAAGTCTGACAGTCTCACTGCCCTATTTCCCAATTTCTAAATGGCTATCCTGCCTTTTTGCTTGCTTCTTTCGAGGACTCCCTGTGTTCTAAACATCGCTGAGTATTATAGTGCCAGGGTTGAATGCTTTTGTCAAATATACTTATGTTACAGGTTGAAAGACGAGACTCAGGCAAGTAAACGAAATGAACACCTTTATTATCATTAAGAAAATGTTCGAATAAGTAGACAAAATCAATGTCTTTATTAAAAATGCAAGATCAAATAAGCTAGGGAGAACAGCTTCATCATTCGCAGCATTGACTTCTTCCTTGACCTATGGTTCTTTACTACTGTTATCCTTTATCTCAATGCAAGAAGCCTGGTGGTTGAAAGTTTGGAGGACAAAGGTTTCGGGCAGGCCGGAGTTGATCATGTAGGTGGGTGGTGGAATGGAGTGGTAATTAGGTAAGGGATTTCTGTATGTGTTAGGTTGTTCTTTTTCTGGATTGGGTATTTTATGGGAGTCAATGAGGTTTTGGACCTCATGCCTAAGGCGGGTACAATTGTCGGTGTCATGGCCTTTTTCTTGATGGAAGTAACAATACTGGCTTAGGTTGAGGTACGGTGGCACAGGGTTCAGAAATGGCCTAGGTTCCAAAGGTCTTAGAAGTCCTTGTACCTTCAGTTTTTCAAATACATTCGACAAAGGTCTACCAAGATTGGAGAATCGCATGTTCTTGACGGTAGCGACCTCGGCAGTAGCGGGCTTGGTCTCAGAAGACCCCCCAAAAGTTCTTCTATTCTGGCCATAAAACTTTCTGTTTTCAGCCTCATCTTCTTCAATATCCATAACAGTCTCTCTCAACTGTTGGAAATCAGTAATCATGGAGGTCATCCTCCTCAACTTGCCATAAATGGAGGGCTTAGTACCCTTGATAATAATCTTTATCTGGTCCTTCTCCGAAGGCCGAGTCTGCATTTTCAAAAGCTGGCTCCTCCAGCGGTCTACATACTCATTGAAACTTTCTTCCGGCTTCTGCTTGGTGTTCTCCAAGTCACAGAGTGACAAATCAATCTCCAAATCTGTAACATATTGCTTCAGAAAGGCGTCTGCCAGTTCCCTCCAATCTTCCTTAACCTTTTTTCTCGAGGTTGTGATACCACACTACAGGTGCCCCCTCGAGTGACATCCCAAACATCTTCTGAACTTGGCGCTGTGACAGGCCCACTGAACTCATAACCGAAACATATTGTTGTAGATGGACCCTCGGATCCCCATTCCCGTTGAACTTGGCCATATCAGGCATCTTGAATTGAGCTGACAGCTATTCTTCAAAAGTCATTGCTTCATAATCTAACAACTCTTCATGTTTACCCCTCATTTTGCGGGTAACCGTTTCTACCTGATCCCGGAGCTTCTGAAATTATGCCTGAGACCCAATCATTCTTTCTGTCGCATATTCTACCATGTCATCATCAAAAGTGGGGGTATCATCCCCCAACCCATTCGGAGGCTCGTCACGCCTCACATTCTCAGAATTTCCCCAGCACGGGGCACAGCCATACTAGCCACAGCAGTAGCCAAGGTTTGTAACTGTTAAGTAATCTTGGTGAGACCATTCTCCAGTTGATCCATGCGAGATACCTCATTTTCTGATCCACTCATATTTGTTATTGGCCTCTTAGTGAGTCTTCTCTAACCCAACGGTAATCTATGATGTCTTTTAAAACCATATATTAGCATGTATGTGTGCATATGATGCATGAGATATATAGAATGTATAGGTTGGCCCATTATCATTTTAAAGCATTTAACCACGTCATTATGCGGTGCAAATTTGTCCTAGTTGAAAAGGCCCAACATGTTTACACCTTTGCGATAACATAGCTAAACAACTTCAAATGATAGGGGGCCCAAACACATAATGGCCCATCGGTATTTTAGAACTTTTAACCCAATCGTCATAAGATACGAACTCATCCCAGTTTAAATGGCCCAACAAGTTCGTATTTCTGACAAGAAGCCCAACTGAATCCAAATAACGATGGTCCCAAACATAAACATAAGAAATAATTTCTACTGAGTGGCCCATCGACATTTCAGAAGCTTTTGGCCCAATTGTCATAAGATACGAACTCGTCCCAGTTTAAATGGCCCAACAAGTTCGTATTTCTGACAAGAAGCCCAACTGCATCCAAATGAGGATGGTCCACAAGCACAAGGAAATAGTTTCTATAGGCCATACAACTCTGGTCTACGTGTGGGTTTGCGGGAGTATAGCCAAAGACTCTCGCTGGCGAAGGATTGCCAACAACTAGGTATCCCCACTCAAGGGTTCGAGCGACCAAGTGAGCGCACCTTTTTTATACCTTACGGTACGTGCCAACGAGTTATGGTGTGTGACTAACTGTCAAATGGATTTCCCGTTGTAGATTCCCCAGAGGAGGGCGGAGCGAACTCTCTTAAAAACCCAAGCCTCTTAGGCTCTTATCGCTTGGTGACAGGAATAAACAACGAGTCCTCCAAATTAGTCTATCACAATAGGCTACAAGTAAATGATTATCTCGGTGCCTTCACAGCTTTTCCTTATAGAAAGGTAGTGAATGAAGGAAGACACCAAACCATTACCCAGCCATAAAAAAGTGCCTTTGATTAAACCCTTTTTAACCCACAATAGACACGGTTAATTAAAGCACGAATCCAAACATTACAAGACATTATTTTGGGGTCGATTCTCTATCCCAGTGGAGTCGCCAGACTTTCGGACACAGAAACTGGGCGACGCATGCTGTTCTAGACTTGCGGCCTAGTTGGGAGTACGGAGTAGCCCGCGGGGGACTAAACCGGAGAATAATGGAGTCGCCACCCGGTGTGAACCGGGACAAAGATTTAAGGCCGCACTCACCCCTCGCAAGGGAAGACCTCAAACCGTTGGGTTCGAAATGGTCCCTTACTTATGCCATTTATAATGAAATGATTTGTGCAATAATTTAACCAAGCCTAAGCAACATTTATTTCCAAGGATAATTTACTCTTAAGTTTGCATGCATAAATACAAGGCTCATATCTAAGTTTGCATATAACCTATGTCCGAAGTTGCATATAACATATTTGCATATAATCTATGTCCGAGTTTGCGTACAACCTGTTTGCATTTAATCTATGTCCCAATTTGCATGCATAAAGATTAATTGAAATACGGCAAGCATACAATGTCATAAGCACATTACATTTGATCATAGGCATGCCAGTAGATAATAATTGTACAATCACGCATGAAAACAAATCGGAATAACGACAAGCATATAACTTCATGAACATGTTGAATGGATGAATGCGGAAGCATAAGTAGATAACTATCATGTAAACATGCATCATGGAAACGAACATGTGATCTTGTGGACACAATAAATGACTAAGTGCGAGAACATGAACAATCAAAAAGGTAATTGACAAAATAAGTAACCATGCATGAGATGTGATGGAAGAGGGCCTGTTTACCGTGTGGCGTTCGTGCGGCGTTCATAGCCGCGTTTAAACGGTAAATAGAAGGTTCGCGTTCGAGTAGCGTTCGTAAACGCGTTCGAACGAACTGAGACAGAAAACATGCGTTCGTGCGGCGTTCTGAAATGCGTTCGAACGGGGTTACAGCAGTGACCTCCAAAATGCAGTAAACAACATGACACATACGTGAACGGATGAATAGATGACACTTAATAAATAATAATGGGCTAAAAGGCGCGGCAAAGCATCGTGGTAAAGGATTTTAACCCCTCGACATAGAGGACCTTTAATCCAACTTACTAAGCCCATGCGCTAATAACATAATGCATATAAAAAGTAAGGACAACAATATCGGACTTTGTATACCCGATTGAACACATCTTACATTCAACCGAATATACGTCATCCGGCGCGGCGAAGCATCGTGGTAAAGGATTTTAACCCCTCAAAATGGAGGACCTTTAATCCAACTTACTAAGCCCATGCGCTAATAACATAATGCATATAAAAATAAAGACAACAATATCGGACTTCGTATACCCGATTGAAAACATCTTACATTCAACCGAATATACATCATCCGGCGTGAAAAAGCATCGTGGTAAAGGATTTTAACCCCTCGAAATGGAGGACCTTTAATCCAACTTACTAAGCCCATGCGCTAATAACATAATGCATATAAAATTAAAGTCAACAATATCGGACTTTGTATACCCGATTGAATACATTTTACATTCAACCGAATATACGTCATCCGGCGCGGCGAAGCATCGTGGTAAAGGATTTTAACCCCCCGAAATGGAGGACCTT
>SKCR01042025.1:0-54610 GCA_019454045.1 Zanthoxylum bungeanum | reverse complement strand
AAGCCCATTCACACAGGACAAAGCAACAAAATTGAAGAAACACAAAACAAAAGCCACCGTAACAGTCATAAGCCTACGTTCAGCCAAAGGCTAGACCGGCCCATTACCGTACTTCCAGCCGATGAGAGAAGACCATTCATTTATCCACATCAATTAAACCTTTTTATCCCACATCGTTTGTTGCAAGAAGATAGCCGAAACAGTCCTTATGCAACAAAGCCACAAAACTTCAAAACTGCTTCGTGTGCATGTCGAATGGCGCAAATAAAAGCTTGGCAATGAGTGAACATGTCATTCGACAAGACAAAATAGAAGCTTGGCATTAGGCAAATGTGTCACAGCAGGACACAAATAAAAGCTGGGCACTAAGGTGTGAAAGGTCCACTCGACACAACCCAGTAATAGTCGAGTAGAGCTCATTCTTTGTTCTAAAATATTTTAATTTCAAAAGCACTTGCAGTATCATCTCATGTTGTCCCACTTGACATATATGGGATGATAAAACATTATGTTCATTCAATACCCACACAACAAGTTGGATGACCATCGGCCGACAGTTCATGGAAAAATTGTCATCTCTTCCCCATACAACATGAAAGGTTAATCATCATCTTCATGCTACACTGTTTTAATACCGCCAACTCCAGACTACCTAGGGAATCTTTTATCATGACCAGTAGAATAAAAAAAATTGGACCTCCTTTATGTCCAATCGACCAACCATTATCAAGTTAGGTAGTATGAAAAATCCTTTGGACCTCCATCAGGTCTACTCGACCGACCTTCATCAGGTTGCGTAGTATGAAAAATCTTTTGGACCTCCATCGGGTCTAATCGACCGGCCTTCATCAGGTTAGGTAGTATGAAGAATCTCTTAGACCTTCATCGGGTCCAATCGACCGGCCTTCATCAGGTTAGGTAGTATGAAGAATCCCTTGGACCTCAATCGGGCGCAGTCGACCGATCTTCATCCAATCTAGTAGGATGACGACCCTCATGGACCTTCAACAGATTCATTCGACTGTAGTCTCATGGTCTTCAGACGACATGGTCTCATACTACAAGTCTTGTAGAATGAGGAATTATACCTTCATTGACATTTGTCAGGTCTTGTAGAATGAGGAATGAGAACCCTCATTGACATTCTTCATGTCTAGTAGAGTGAGAAGTGATGACCTTCTTGGACTATTATCAAGTCCATTCGACAGGCGAATATGACCGTAGTCTCATAGACCATCATCAGGAGAATGGGTGATAACCTTCATAGACCTTCATCAGGTCTAGTAGTATGATAAGGAAAGACTCTTGGACCTTCGTCATGTATGTAGAGTAAAGACTTTCTTAGATCTTCATCTGGTCCAAACGACTTTGAAGACTCCATTGGTCATTTGACCTGTAGTATGTGGATTATCCTAACCTTTATCTGGTTCAGTCGACCGGGGGCATCCCTCATGGACTCATGTAGAGTCAAGTTGTAGACATGGACTACATATGTCATATGAATTATATCTTCTGGTCTCATCAAGCCCAGTCGACCAGAGACATCCCCCATGGACTCATGTCGAGTCAAGTTGTAGACATGGTTTACACATGTCATATGAATTATATCTTCCTGGTCTCATCAAGTCCAGTCGACCGGGGACATCCCCCATGGATTCATGTCGAGTCAAGTTGTAGACATGGTTTACACATGTCATATAAATTATATCTTTCTGGTCTCATCAAGTCCAGTCGACCGGGGACATCCCCCACGGACTCATGTCGAGTCAAGTTGTAGACATGGTTTACACATGTCGTATGAATTATATCTTCCTGGTCTCATCAAGCCCAGTCGACCGGGGACATCACCCATGGACTCATGTCGAGTCAAGTTGTAGACATGGTTTACACATGTCATATGAATTATATCTTCCTGGTCTCATCAAGTCCAGTCGACCGGGGACATCCCCCATGGACTCATGTCGAGTCAAGTTGTAGACATGGTTTACACATGTCGTATGAATTATATCTTCCTGGTCTCATCAAGTCCAGTCGATCGGGGACATCCCCCATGGACTCATGTCGAGTCAAGTTGTAGACATGGTTTACACATGTCGTATGAATTATATCTTCCTGGTCTCATCAAGTCCAGTCGACCGGGGACATCCCCCATTGACTCATGACAATTCAAGTTGTAGACATGGATTACACATGACGTGTGACTCACATCTTCCTGGCCTCATCAAGTCCAGACGACCGGGGACATCCCCCATAGACTCAAGTCGAGTCAACTTGTAGACATAGAGACACATGTCGTATGACTAATATTCTGACCTTCATCTGGTCCAATCGATTGGGTACTTCCCCAATGGCTCTTGTAGACTCAAGTTGATAACTTGACATTCATTTGGTTCAATCAGTAGGCAACATCGACGCTCGAGTGCACCAACATAATATGGCATCATCCCAGGCGACCCATGCGTCCAATACTCTCCAAGCCAATGACTCCATGACTAGAGAGTATGGGACAAACTGTATGGGATAAATTTGGGCTAAGGGCAATTTCGATCTTTTGCTCCAGGTCCACCACCAAATACGCCCCCGAAGCTCTCTAATCAAACCCCAAAGACATGGCCCAGGCCCAGACCCAGTGAACATCAATGCCCATAACTGAAGAATCACCCAAAGGCCAGTCCACGTAACAGGTTCATAAACACCACCCAGCTGTTCCAGCCTACAAACGGGCAAATACAGTGAATATCCCTCATAAAGTCGACCGTTACCAAGACTCAACGGATGAGTAATCAAGTGCACACCCTCAGATAGGTATATAAGAAAGAAGGCTCCATAAGGGGTGGGGAGAAAAGCTTCCTTACTCATAGCCATATAACATTCTCTCCAAAATTCATATAATCACCATCATACCGCCCTCATGGCAGTCTACAGGGACCAAGGTAATATCTGGCCTTACTCCTCATTCTACGACCTTTGCACCTTACTACCATCACTGACTTGGGCGTCGGAGTGCCCCCGGCACCCACCACACCGGTGGGCAGTACTCCCGCTCACTCTATATTCTTTGTTTGCAAGATCGCCAGTGCCCCCTCCTTACTAAATCTCAATTGTAGGCCTCGGTGAAAATCAGCGTCTACAACTACCACATATCGCATATTGGAATTGGAGTTCCAATGGTTTAACCCGATGAACCATGAGTTTTGGAAACTCGTATAGATGTGCAGATATTGGTTGGATTGAATACTGAATGACTCACAGGTGAAACCTGATAGTTGGAAGTACACACCACCGTCAATAGGAATCTCATCGAGTCGAGAAGCATATGTAATACTTTGACTATAGGATAGCATTGATTTTGTATGAGATCCTCCATATTTTGATATCATGTATGTCAGAAACCTTTCACTGTCTAGCCTCTACATGTTCATTGGATATGGACTGATGCACTCAGTAATCAAGTGTGAAGTAAGATCGGATCCGTCGGCCAGTATATGTACTATAAGGGGTTTATGTATCCATGTGAGTAAATTCAGGATTCTTAAAGCTTTGGCCAAAGACAATCTCCTAGGGTAGATCACATCAGTTATGAAGAATCGTGGACATGTCGACATGAGATGTGCTCCTCAGAAACTTGACGGTGTATTCTATGTTTCCTAAGTACAACTTAGATAGCCTACGACGGAGGGATTGTTAGACATATGTGATGACCTCGACTTGTATAGTTCAGAATGGTCGTTCGTGTTCCTCTCAAATTCGGAGGTGGCCGAATTGCGTATATAGTAGCTAGGCTTATATGACGAATGTGTCTGAACTTAGAGAGTCACAATATGAAGTGTACTCGTTGAGCACTTGGATATCTAATTAATTTTGATAAAAGATAATAATCGATATTATAATTATCAACTAAGATAATCAAATGTTATTGGTAGCATTGATTACTTACTTTGACCTAATTGGACCAATTAGATTAATTCAATAATTACACAATGGCTTAATTATAAAATCATAATTATCTCTACCATTTGAGGAAATGATAGTAATTGTAAGTATATAATAATAGGTGGTTTTGGCTTGATTTAATTGGATTAAATCAAAGTGGCAAATATTTAACTAATCCATTTCCTAATCCTTGGCTTTATTTAATTGGATTAAATCAAAGCGGGAAACAATGGAGATTAGTCACACCTAATTATACATACTTAGACAAATTAGGTTAAGCTCACCTAAAAATTGATTACAATTTTTATTAATTAAAAATTACCTAAGTTTTGCTATAAATAGCAAGCTTTATGAAGGTTTTAATTAAGCAAAGCAAAAGCTTGAGAAAACTAAGTACAAGCAAATTCTTATAGAAATTAGCCTAAGTTAGAGAAGTGTTTAGAGAAGCTTGTGAGGTCTCTACAATATTTCATGTAGGAGAAATCATGATTGGATCTTGGGGTGAAGCTTGCTAGCATTGGAATCAAGATTGGATCAAGGAGTCAAGCTTGCTAATCTTTTGAAGTTCTCCAAATATTTCAACAAATAGAAGTACATTGGATTTTTAAATCAACCTTGCTAGGTAAGTTTGATCTTCTCTAAAATGTATATTTTTCATTAGTGAGACATAGAGTGATGAATTATGTATTAGATATATAATATTGAAATTAGACTAATTAATTAATTGTGTTAGGATTTTTTGGAAGTATAAACACAATATACTTGTAATTGAGTCAAAATATTTATATTAGACATAAACATTAGAGTTTAGAACTCTAGATTAAAGCTTAGAGCTATGGATAACATTCTAAAATCACTTAACTACCTTTTGGTGACCTAGAATTGTTCACGAGATATTTCTTATTGGGATTCTAATTTGGTTTGTGTAATGGATTCAAAATTCACGTAAGTGCGTATTTAGAATAAATTTATATTTTTTGTAAAAATATTTTATTTTTGAAAATTTTGATTTTTATTCTATAACATTTGTTGATGTTGTTTTTATGTTAAAAATTAATTTTAGGTATTTTTTAAATGTTTAGGGAAGACCGGAAGAAATTAGGTAAAAGACCCTAATTCCTTTAGCTGATTTGATTTTCCAGTGAGCTGAAGGAATTGATTTTAGAAAAAAAAAGAATAAATAATAATAATAATATTTGCGCGTACAGTGCGCGTGCGTCAATTTTTTTTTGTTCCTTCGGGAGTTTCCGGGCTCCGATTCAGTCCTGGTTTTTTCCTATACACTCGTAATGAAATATAGTATTTTATTGAATTATTTAAAATTACACACATACTTAATATCCATAGGTTAGACCCATTTCCCCTGCGTAGGGCACTGATCTGACCCTAAGGGTTCCACAACTACCCCAACATATTGAAACCTTTATTCTTCTTTCACTTCGTCTTCTTCCCCTTCGATTTGGAGTAAAAAGAAGCGAAAAGTGAAGTGGATTTCGGAAGATGAGTCTACACTCCATTCTTCAAATCCTCATCCGCTGTGAGAAGCATCCTATGCAACTCATGGTAAGTGCAGTTAATCCCATTCATGTTGAAGTACATAATAAAATGGTGATACGATGCCGGGAGTTAACCAAGAATGACACTCCGTCCTAGAGTATCATTGAGAGGGAAATCACTGCGTCTCAATTGTTCGATCAGATCAATCAAATGAAGCACATGTGTGCTCACAACCTGTCCCTTATCAAGTTTAGAATGGAACAATTCTATTGCTACTCTGTGAACCAAGACATGTTCTTGGTTCATGAGTAATTCACGGAGTTGCGTCATCATGCTATAAGCATCAGGCATCTCAAAGTATTGTCACTTCAGTTCAGAAGACAGAAAACTGAGAATAAATGATTTAACCCTTAAATCATCATCTTTCCATTTCTAGAAAGTCTCAATCTCTTCTGGCGATGCATCAACAGATATAGCAATGGGTAATGGACCCTCCAATATATATCTCAGCTTCTCGGATCCGAGGACGATCTTCAAATCCATATCCCAGTCTGTAAAATTCTCAACGCCCTTAAGCTTATTTGTATCAAGCATACGAGCAAATGGGCTGTTCGAAAGTGTCGTTATAGCAGATCTATCAAATAAATAGCGAATAAATGGTTAGCAGACAAAACAGTTTCATATAATATCAAAAATATTAAATAGATTATGGATTTTTAATCTAAAAATTCCCCTCCCATTATTTCATGTAAAACTGTAATCCCCAAACATAATACATAATAAGTAATAATCAAATTAAACACAATAGGGAAAAGTGGACCCCATGAATATATTTTAGCTCACAGTTTTGGCACGTTATCGCTTCATATATTCATTAGGTAAACAACTCATTGTCAATCACTCATCAGTGACTCCTAGGTTCCGGTATTGATCGTTTCTCATGGTCACATCTTTAGCCACATTCACAAGAAGGCGTATCAAGGTTAAACTTATCAATGATAAATTCAAGATACTTGCGTAACCCTGACAACTTTGGCACGTTCAAGATTCCACTTTCGCTTGAATTTACCTAATATCAAAAATATATCCGGTAGAGATAAATTCCTACCGGTTATATCTTCACAGCTTTGGCACATTCTCGGATATAGTTGTAGATTATTTATCCATAAATGATATTGACAAGACGGACCAAGTAACATGCTACAAAATCTTATTTTCAAATAGGGATTTTCCGCAAAAGATGCTTTTACTTTATTTAATCAAATTAAATAAACACATACATGCATTAAGTAAAGATTAAATTAAACAATAAATTTAAAGGCATAATCATATCATATGTTCAGAATCAGACTCGCTCTGATACCATTTTGTTGGGGTTTTTCGGGGGGAAATCCAAGTAAAAGCAGCGAAACATGGAAAATCAAAATTTTTCGATTTCAATAATATTTATTGGGTAATTAAAAGAAACTTATTTATTCTAATTACTCAATACTTAAAAACTGAAAATTTTACCTAAAAATCATATTTTTCATTAATTGCCGAGAGACCCCTAAAACTTTGCATTTTGATCATTTTAGTCCTTAAATTGTCAAATGTAAATTTAAGTGATTCCAAGTCACTACCAAAATGATTTAAATATGTCTTACACATCAAAATTTAAATTACAACTCAAATCCCAAAAAAGTCCAAAATTGTCAAATGCATCACCAACTTTGAATCTTTTGCATTTTTGTCTAAATTTGTTCAAAACAAGTTTGGATGATATCCAATCAATACCAAATTAAATATACATCATATATACATCATTATACAACACATATATGAAAAGCCCAAAATTTGGAAAAGGTTACGAATCTTAATTTCTCAAATTAGTCCAATTAACAAATTAACCAAAAATTAACAAATCCAAAACTTTAATCAAATCTCTACAACACCAAACAAGTCTCACCACTTTGAAACAAATCAAGAATAATTCTATGCCATCAATGAGTGGCCTAACAACTCTAGAATGGCAACAAGATCATCAAATGATCAAAAGAAAGCTTATACACCATTTATTAAACATACATGCATACATCTTTTTTCATTCTTCCAACCATCAAAACACAAACATTATATAGTAGAAAAACTTAAGAAATACATATGTTGTAGCCAAGAACAAAAGGAACAAGTTTCATTCTAATAGAAAGCTGGAAAAACTTACTTAAATCCAAGCTTTCTTTATTTTTTTCTTCTTAGTTTCTTTTCTTTTTCTTTCAACACTTTTTTCTTTTTAGGTTTTTGGTGGCTTGAACAAATGTGAAGCAAATGAAAAAAATCACTTAAATATGCTAAAGTTTGATCGAATCTAGCCCTGTAATGAAACAAGATATTTTGTTAATATTTCAAACAAATATCTAACAAGTCAAATGTCTTTTTAACAGCTTTAATTAAATGGTAAAGTCAAACTTTTACATAAATTAATCATTTCCTAACTTTATCATAATGGTAGATATTTATATTTTAATTATATTAATCATTTAACAATTAAATAATTAAATAAATATAAATATCTCAAATATATGTATTATATTTACTTTAAATATCTCAAATAAATATATTAATGATATATGTCAAATATCTCAATTTGACATTTAATTAATGTGTATTTAATAAAATCATACATTAAATACAAATACAAATTAATTAGGATTTTACCAAAAGGTCCTTTTGCATGTATCTTTCGTTTAACCGTTAAACGGTTTATAAATAATCAATATTATTCATAAAAGTTACTCTAGTGCTCCACAAGTATATTTCATTAGTGAGACTCTCTAGGTTCAGATATATCTGTCACGAAATCTAATTTTTTTGTCCATAATTTACCCACCCGTAAATTATGACAAACACTAATAAACTCATTGAACCATACAGATCGAGGACATTGCATACGTATAATCCCTCCATCACAGGTATCCGGATTATTCCAGTGGTATAGATATAAACATCAAATATCTAGAGATATAATCAAGTCGACATTTCTATTAGTAATTTCTTAATAACACTTAGAACTCGTTTCTATAGTGTACCACGGGCTCATGGATTTAACAGATTGTTAATTGCATATTGAATACCTATGCTTTGTATATAGAGTTGACGAATTCTATCTTGACACACAGAGGATGTCCTGAGGATCAGTCCACACCCAACGGACAAATGGAGGTCTTACCTAAATAGGTCGGTGAGGTGACTACCATCAAAGTGTGGAGGATATCTCATATATCCACAGTGGTATCTCAAGTCAATGAATCACTATGCTACTCAACTCGAGAAGATTCTTATTGACGTTAGTGTAGCATCTATTAAGAATCTTTGGTGAGTCATTCAGTATTTATCCGTTATAAACACCTACACGTCTATACGAGTCCTCAAGACTCATGGTTCATTGAGAAACCATTGGAATCTAAGATTCCAGTATACGACATGTACGAATCTTAACGGGTTTACTTTATTGACCAAGTAGTGTAAACCTTGACTAGGAACTGTCTAAGAATGACAACGTCATAATACAACTCAATGTCAGTTGCGACACTTTTGCAACAATATCATAATTAATCACTCTAAGGTCAATTACGTCTTTACCATATATATAAAGATGTTATATAATAGAAACTTTTTATTTATTTATAATAAAATGTTAAATAAGTATTTACGAGGAAATAAATAAGAAAATTGGCACTCCGAGCATCAATCCTAACACTATTATCGCACTAAGCTCACATATTGTTGAAATAATATAGTGAAAAAAAAGTCGGATGTTGAACCCACAAGGACTCATTATTAAACCTATTGAAACTAAAACTAGATCTAACTTAACTTAATCTAAACAATTCATGTAAGACAGAGTTAATTAATTTACTTTGAAAAACTTATGAGAATGCGAATTTAGGTTTGCAACTTCACCTAAGCATACAGATGAGTATTATGCACTTTTCATCCAATTGAGTAATTAACATAGGTTATTAACATAGAACACTAATTTATCTAAAAGTCTCTTCCAAAATACAAAACTTAATTCAATTATCTATATTCCTATGATAATTGATTTAAGTCAAACTCATTGAAAATAAATTTTAATATTGACTACGCATGCCCTGCATGTATATTTTTGTCCTGCACGAAAATCTATTTATTAAGAATTATGATCACGCGCTTTTATTCTGAAGACTAAATTCAAATTCCCTTTTCCAAGTTCCTATGGGATTACCACATCTATTCTATTATTGGCCAGATAATAAAATACATTAAAAACAAAGAATAATAAATAACCCATAACATTACTCAAAAGAACAAAAATGATGCAATTTATATTATATCTATGTAATTTGGATTCATTACAACTCTAAACTAATGAATCAATTGCACTTGATTGTCATTAAACACAAATTAATCATTATTACAAGCTAAGAATTCATGAAAATAAACTAAAAGAGAAAATGGTAGAAAGAACTCGTGATGAGATCCTCTGCTTCAATCTTCGGTACCGTTGAGAATCTGGTTATTGTCTTACATTGGGTGTTTTTCTATGCTTTTTTTGTCTCAAAAAGTCTGCTATTTAGGGTTTAAGATGAACTTGTTCTTTTATAAGGGCTGATGGGAGCTTTCATACTTAAGAAATAAGAGTTCTTCACGCACCAGCACGAATGCTTCTACGAGGTGATGCGTAGCATATAGATCTGTGTCATGACGCGCAACAAAGTTCAGGTTTTGTCTTGAAAATACATTGGGGCACGTCGAGACGCGTAGGGATGCGTCGCGACACGCCCTATAGGGTTTGGAAGACTACCCATCTTCATTCCAATTTTGTCGATTTTTTGCTCGATAAGTCCGACTTTATCTTATTATTATCCGAAATTATAAAACATACCTAAACATACATCAAAACATTCATAACGATCGAAATAACCCATAAAATACAAGATTGAGGGACGGTAAATATAGATATATTGACCGCTCGTCATGTACAATATTAATAAATTGTGTATGATAATTTCTTAAATAAAGGTATTAATTAAAAAATTCCTCCAATACATGAATTTGAAAAGTTTCCTTCAACTTAAATCTTTCACACATCTTAATTTATGGTAAATTAGAAGTCTCAATACTTCAATTCGCGAATCAAGCCAACCTAAGCCCAAAGTTTTGATATAATTTGGGTTGCTGATCCATGAATGAACAACAACTTCTCAAGTAATTTCAAGAGCTATCTGCTGTTAATTTCATCTCTTGTCATGTTCAAGATGCATAAATGTATCTGAAAGAAAAAAAGGTATATTAATGGTCCTGTTGGATTGTCTTCACTTATTGTCTGTTAGTGAAGACTTTTAAAACTCCAAGGATTCTTCACCATTCAACAACCCCACATACTGTGATATCTAGGGATGTAAAAACGAATTAACGAATCGAATTTGTATCGATATCTAAACGAATCAAATCAAAATATGATAAATTCGTATTCGATATATTTATTAGATCACCAAATATATTACTAAAAATAAATCACCAGATATCAACAAAAATATTTTTCTATGATAATTAGCTATATTTTCTTGAATATTAATTGAAAAATAACAATTAATAGCAAAAGAAAATAATAAACCGAATTTTAAATGAATCAACGAGCTTAAATTTGTATTCGATTCGTTTAATAAACAAATCGAATCGAATTGACTCATGTATTAAACGGAATTATTTTTTCAAATCCGTATTCGTTTTAAAGCGAATCAAATCGAACAAATAAACGAATCCTAACTTAAATTAGTATGGTGATCAAAGGGTGATTCTTCAGCATTCAACAACCCCATATACTGTCATGTTGATCAAATAGTGATGTCAGATATTCTTCAGCATTCAACAACCCCACATACTGTCATGTTGATCAAATGGTGATGTCAGAATCTATTGTCTATGATAACTTTTAATTTGTAACTTTGGTAACCTGTGACACAAATAAAAATCAAATTATTAAAATTATTAAATAAATAATAAATATATTTAATATAATTACAAGACTCAACAAAGATTAAAGCTACTTTTAAGCTCAGTGTTGGACAAACACCACTCTCTCTCTATCTATCTCTCTCTCTCTTATATATCTTCTCTCTCAGTGCTGAAAAGTTTTGAAGATCATAAAGCAGCAGTGGATATGGCAGCAGGCTTAGCAATAACAAGTACTAGGGAAGGAGGCCAATATTATTACAATGGAAAAATAACTCCATTTGTTGTCTTGTCTTGTATTGTTGCTGCCACCGGAGGTCTTATTTTCGGCTATGATATTGGAATTTCAGGTTTTTTTCTTCTTCAATTATTAAGCTAGCTTGTGGAGTTTCTTATAAAACAGTAGTCGAAACTTAAATTACGTGCTTACTTACTCTAGCTGTCCAAGTAAAATAAATAGTGATACTCAATTAATTTAGTTAATAAAATCTTTTAAATAAAAATAAAGTCCGGAGCATGAACTTTAGCTTACAAAGGGTGGGATGAGAATTGAATTTCTTATTATTTAATTAAATAACAATTTGTGTTTATTGGATACTTCAATCATAATATTTGAAAATTTTAGTAGAACTATAAAATCAACTCCAAAAGACTGATATGTCTATTTGTTTATTTATACGTAAATAAATAAACAAGTTACTAAAAAATTCTTCGAACGTAAATATATTTATATTATTTTAATCATAATTCTGAGTTATATATGTGGTTATATTATTTTAATAGATAAATTGTTATTAATAATGATTCGATCTGATGGTTTAATGACGGGGTTTCTAACGTTTTATTAATAGAATAGAGATAAATTACTATTTAATGTTGAATGAAGAGAAATGAAATCTCATTTGAAAAAACTAAATTTATAATTTTTTTAAATTATTATTATTGATATGGTTCAACATTTGAACAACCCAATAGAATTTTTAGATTTTTTTAAGAATTGATTTTATATGTCAAATCTAACATTATTATTTGAACATTATTCTCTAATGCACAAGTCTATTTGGTAAATACGAATATCGATAAT
This sequence comes from Zanthoxylum bungeanum, assembly GCA_019454045.1. Taxonomy (NCBI): domain Eukaryota; kingdom Viridiplantae; phylum Streptophyta; class Magnoliopsida; order Sapindales; family Rutaceae; genus Zanthoxylum; species Zanthoxylum bungeanum. The sequence continues at coordinate 42,120 of SKCR01042025.1, read as the reverse complement.
TAGCAACAATGCATTAGAATTTGACCAAATCAACAATAATTCGAGTCGTAATTGGTCATAGCTAATACATAGTACATAAAATTCATATTGTCAAGTTTTGTCTTAATTAGATTTGTGTATTAAGTTTTTTCTAAATATTATTTTAGAGCTGATATAATTTTATATATATATATATATATATATTATATATATATCTATTGGTATATATATTTATAGTTTCTTTTTTCTGTCGTTTTTGTAACTTATTGATGAGTTGCTTTCACTATATTATAAAGTTTTTTGTCGTTTTTAAACTGATTGGTGTTGAGTTCTTTTCAGACAAACTATTATTATATTTGTTGATATGTAATTGGAGCGTGGACCTTCGTCCATGACTTGCTTGGATTTGACATATGTGTTTAGCATTGCGGTTTGAGTTGTGGTAAATATAATTTTTAAATGTTAAATTAATGATAAATGTTTATAATTATTATCGTCTTTTTAAAAAAAATTAAATTTTATAAAAAAAAAAAAATTTTAGTTTTTCTCAAACATTAAAAAAATTAAAAATGCACACTAAAATTAAGTTTTAATATAAAAATTAACACTGTTTACGAACTATCGTTTGTTCACCATATTTTTCTAATCGCAACACCAAACAGAATCCAAATAGAATGCAATGATTAATAGAATTCCCAATTAATTTGTACACAGATATCATAAGAATATAAATAATATCAAAATTTATGTAAGTCTGTTGACTTGTAATCGAACTAAAATTTCAGTTTGGCCTAATACATAAAACCTCATGCATTTAATATATAGAGAAGCCTAATAGATTAAGGGTATGCATCGGTCGGCTTGGTCGATTAATTTTTGATTTTTTAACCGAACCGAAATTTTTCGGTTAAGTAAATGTGTAACCGATTTAACAATATTATGACACATAACCATTAACCAATTTAACCATTATATTTCAATCGGTTTTGGTTAATTCGGTTATTAACCAGTCCAACAAATATAAATTCAGCAACTCAATTTTCAACAAAGCAACTTAACACAAATATAAATTCATATTCATCAAATTTAATATTTAACCCAATATTATGAAATTTTGGGTTTTTTAATGGCTAATAATTTAATAATCTTTGGTTTTAACAATTTATCTAACAAACGGTCAATGAAATTTTGTTATTTACTTATTTAGGGTTTTGAAGCATGTATATATTTCGGTTAATCGGTCGGTTCGGTTATACAAATCTCATAACCGTAACTGAACCCAATAATCGAAAAAGTTAAAAATTTTAACTGCAAAAACCAATTTAATCACAATAACCGAACCGTTATTAAAAAAAATGGATCGGTACGGTTCGGTTAATCGGTTAAAACCGATTAATGCACACCCCTGTAATAGATTCCTGATCTTTCAAAATGAACTATTAAATATTTAAGTTTACTTATTCCAATAATTAATAATTTGTGGCTATAGATATGGACAAACGCTTGTAATTCAAACTTCACAAGCAGGTGAATGGATAGAAATTTTCTAAATTTTTTAAAAAAACTTTTGGACTATTATTTTTCGTTCGATGGGTAATTCAGAGAATTTATTCCTAGAATAAATTTTCCTCAAACAGTGAATTTATTTGATTAGTTGGGAACCAACCTACATCCACGGGAGCAAACAAATGAAATTTATTACGAACTCGGGTCAAGACATACCAACTTTCTCTCTTTATCACTAAGCTTTGAATGTTCTTTTATAAATTGTGAAATATCAAAATTGTTAACCATTAAATCTGAATCTACAATCTATTTATATAGGCATCCGAACCTATTGTTACACCGGCTCGTGAAGTCAGCTCGAGTCATCTCGTCACTGTCGCCCATACTCCTTTCCCCAACTACGCTACAAATAGTGGCTCTGGCCGTGTGACACAACCGTCGTCTGCCATCTGAAAACCATCATTCTTACCTTTACCCTCTGCTACACGTTTTACCATGTGACAACCAGCATTTCAACCACTCCCACGTTGTTCCGTGTATCAGGAGATAAGTCTTTGACTTGCTCATATTGTATTATTAGCCTTCTGTAGGCTCAAACTTTCTCGTAAGGCTTACTTCATTCGTATGTAAGCACGATACCGCAACCCCAACCTCGGTCCTCGGATCGGAATGCCAAGATGAATGATGTTGGATCATATTCCTCACTTCTTTACCAGGTCTAGTATTTATCACTGGCTTTGTTAAAATATTAATTTTAGTGCAAAAATTTTAATTAAAAAATGTCAAATTATTTCAAAAATTTTAATTAAATATTTTTCTTTTTAGATTAGGCGGATCTAGTATTTATCACTGGCTTTGTACGATCATGATTAATGATAAATGCAGTAAACCAACGAATTATCAAACGAAATATAAAATAAAATCGTTGAGAATGTGTGTTTGAAGGTGGAGTGACATCAATGGAGCCATTCTTGAAGAAATTTTTCCCAGAAGTGTACAGAAAGATGAGAGAAGACACCAACGTTAGCAACTACTGCAAGTTTGACAGCCAACTATTGACTTCCTTCACGTCTTCTCTATACATTGCTGGCCTTATAGCATCCTTATTTGCATCCACAGTCACCAGAGCCCTTGGCCGCAAAGCATCAATCCTGGTCGCCGGCGCAGCATTTCTCGCCGGTTCAGCCCTCGGAGGCGCTGCAATTAACATTTACATGCTAATATTTGGACGAGTTCTTCTTGGAGTTGGCATTGGTTTTGCAAACCAGGCAAGTGTTTGATTGATTCTCTTCAAAATTTTCAAATGAGTAAGCTATACTTTATTTTTGTTGTTGCAGTCAGTGCCACTATATCTATCAGAAATGGCACCACCAAGGCACAGGGGAGCATTCAACATTGGCTTCCATTTAACTGCTGCCATTGGAGTTCTATCGGCTAATCTTCTCAACTTCGGCACCCAAAAGATCAAGGGCGGTTGGGGATGGAGAATCTCCCTAGCAATGGCTGCAGCCCCTGCATCAATACTAACACTAGGTGCACTTTTCCTGCCAGAAACACCCAACAGTATAATCCAGCGCACCAATGACCACCAAAAGGCTTTAAAGATGCTGCAGCGTGTGCGCGGAACAGCTGATGTTCAAGCAGAGCTCGATGATCTCATCAGAGCAAGCTGTGTTTCAAAAACTACCAACCACCCTTTTAAGAAAATCATACAAAGAAAATACAGGCCTCAACTAGTAATGGCAATACTGATACCATTTTTCCAACAAGTGACAGGAATCAATATCATTTCATTCTATGCTCCAGTACTCTTCCGGACAATTAAGCTAAGTGAAAGTACATCACTACTCATGTCCGCAGTTGTGACTGGCGGCATAGGAACAGTTTCAACAACCTTGTCAATGATTCTAGCAGATAAACTTGGCCGGAAAGTTTTGTTTTTAGTTGGGGGTATACAGATGGTTGTGTCACAAGTAATGGTTGGATCAGTCTTGGAAGCTCAGCTCGGTGATCATGGTGGATTCAGCAAAGGATATGCTTACATCATTTTAGTTCTAGTTTGTCTATACACATCTGGGTTTACATATTCATGGGGGCCATTGGCATGGTTGGTTCCAAGTGAAATATTTCCATTGGAGATTAGATCAGCTGGGCAAAGTATAACGGTGGCAGTTAATCTTATGTTTATTTTCTTGATTGCACAAACATTTTTAGCCATGCTTTGCCATTTGAAGGCAGGGATTTTCTTCTTCTTTGGAGGATGGGTGGCCGTCATGACTGTATTTGTGCTCTTCTTTTTGCCAGAGACTAAAAATGTGCCACTTGAGCTGATGGATAAAGTGTGGAGAGACCATTGGTTTTGGAAGAAATTTGTCGAGGATGTGGGGGAATGAAAATAAGATGCAAGAAGCATTATGATACAAGTTTTCTTTTAGTGATTTTTTTTTTTTTTTAAAATATTATAGTGATTTTGTACCACCTCGGCTATCATGATATGCCTATATAATCATTTTGTTCATGCACGATATGTCATTATGTATGTAATCATGTATTAGTGGGTTCGACGTACTATTAGCACTTCCCGAGAATTATGGAATATTTTCTTTTAGTTTCAGCACTCATTTTAATATAACAACACTTATGAATAGCTTTCAGTATTTTTGAGATATCTTGAGTTACAAATATCTCTTTCAGTGATTTTAATGTCGTTGGAAAACTTAGATCAATGTTATTAAAGGTGCACTAAGGCGCAAATAGTTTTGAAGCCTAGGCGCGGGTCTGAAGTCGCAAGGCACGCGCCTGGTGAATGTAAGGTGTAAAATGTTATAAAATGTGAAAAAATACATAGAAAAATAATGTATACGTGTGTATCAAACCATTAATTAGTAATAAATGATGTTTAACTATTATTTTGAGAGTTCCTATCCAAAATTTCATTTATAAATCACAAGTTCATATCTAAAAGTAAGAGTTTTATATCCAATCTTCATATAATCACATCTAAATCACAAGTTCATATCCAAGAGCATACGAGTTACATATTCATAAATGAAGAGTTCATCAAAAAATAAAACGAGCAACAAAATTTCATATTCATAAGAAAAATTCATCAAAAAGAATTTCAACTTCCAATATTTCAATCCAACTACATATTTGTATCATCAATCATCACCAAATTCAACATTGTCTTCTAACTCTTCTTCATTTGAGTCTCCATCACTATTATCTTCTTTCCCAATATCTTCTTTATCAGTTTCTCCTTGATATTCTTCTTCATCAATGAGAACGAGACGGTTGGTTGATTTTGTTTTCAACCTAGAATTTAAGGTCGGTTCCTTCCCTTTTCCTTTTGAAGTTATGGTGGCTCTATTAGAAAAAGAGGTAGTTCGAGTCTTATATAGAGCATTTCCCACTCCAGAAGCTTTTAAAACTGTACCCCAACTTAAATCATCATATTCAATGATAAGTTCCTCTCCCTCATCCTCTTCCTCATTCATTCTATCCAACAACCACTCATTAATATCATCAATAGTTTTCAATGAAATGGGATCAATGTTATCACGATATCAGAGTCGAAGCACTAATGCTCTATTGTACTTAACAAAAATAAAATCATTTAGCTTTTTTTAATCCAACTTGTTCATTTTTTTTTAACTATGAATCTATAAAATATTAATATATAATTATATAATTATACATGTTAATATGTTATCCAAGGAATTTAGTAATAGGTTTAAAATATAAACTAACGAGTAATTACTTACATGCTCAAAAATACTCCAATTGCGTTCACATCTAGATGCACTACAAGTTAGACTTAAAAATTTAATAGAAAAAATTAGCAATTTTGGAGTGGAAGATCTATATGCAGCCCATCATTCAGCAGTTAATTATAAATTGGAGTCATAAATTCAAAATTATAATTTAAGATGTCAAAGAATAATTTTCTAAATAAAATTTAATAAAATGTTACTTGGTGATTTTGTAGATCTATGTCTGACAGCTAAGTTCATCCCGAAAAGCCCTGAGCTAGACAATATTTTGTCAATTGATTGGAAATCTTATCTTGCTCTTCAAGGTTGGGAACCAACTCTTGTAAAGATTTCATGTCATTATCTCTTGATCTTTCCCAATATTTGGCTTTGAATAAAAGTACTTGGGATTCAAATAATACCCAACTGCATGTAATGAGGTGATGAAGTTGACATTCCCACCTTCTGTCGATGATCTCAAAGACATCCTTATATTTCTCCTCTCTTCCATTAAAAGATTTGGCGATACACTCTTTAGCTCTATTCATAGCTTCATATATTTATATATCCAATTGGTGGCTTTTTCTCGCCATCAACCATTCAAAGCACTCCAACAAGAGGACCAAACACCCTTAGGATATGTATAATATTACTCCAAAAATCAGGCATAAGAATAATACTTGCTACTCGCTTACCCGCCGATTTTTTTCCCACTTACACGTTGCCCACTCCTCTGATGTAAACATATTTCTCAAGGTTTTTTTTTTGGTTTATGGATACATTTGAGAGTGAGATAGGCTGTTGCAAATCTTTTTTTCCATGCCTAAGCAACTCCATTCTTCCGGTAAAATTCCTCATCATATTCAACACATGTCGTATACTATAAATGTAACAATTGAAAATAATGACCTTTTTGACTATTGAATGAACCATGGACATTTTCCCAATATATTAAAGCATCAAATCTATGCAATGGGCAGCATAAGGTGTCCAATATAAGTTCCGGTACTTGGCTTCCAAAATTCTTCCTATAGTTAAAATATTAAAATGTTAAATAATTAAATTACTAAACAAGTTTCAAAAAAATAAAAATGAAATATGAATTAGATAAAAGATTAGTACTAACCAGCCGTAATTTTATATGCTGCATTATCTGTGACAATTTGAACAATATTAGTCTCACCAATACACTCAACAATGTTATCAAGTAATGAAAATATTATTAAGTAATGAAAAAATTGATTCTCTAGTGGCGGAATAATTTGAAACATCAACTGATTCAATGAATATAGATCCTTTAAGAGAATTGACCAAGAAATTAATCAAGGTCCTATACTTCTTATCAGTCCACCCATTCGAATTTTAAATATGATTATCTAATGTTTTAATTAACAGAAATTTAAACTCTTTAAATTTTAAATATGATTATCTAATAATCATGTATATGAAAACTTTTTATTTAATAGTTTAATATAATATTCATGTGTGACTAAAATTAATTACTAATCATGTTAATAATTTTAACATAACAATTAATTGTGCATTTGAGTTTATAATTGGATTACCCAATTATAATATAGTTTCCTCTAGTGTATCGAGCTAGTATGGGGACCAAATAGACTCGTAGTTCTGAACTCTAATAATCCCGAGATATTGATTAAAACTCTTTAATCAAATATTCCAAATTATTACCTTTAGATTATTCAACTAAAAAACCTAAATTTAAACTCTTGTCACTGTGGATATTTAATTTAAAACTAAGCTACGTCGGCTTCCATCGATATAATCATCTCACATAAATTGACCTTTGTAAGTACCTTATAATTAGAATCGGGTTATTTTATTCGTTATACCACTCTAATTATTTCTTATGCCTTAAGTATCATTGATTTTATAATAAATTAATGGTAACATTTATTATCTTTTTGTACATAAATTTTCTGAAGAACTTTTTTTTTTTTTTGCTGTTTGTCCAATTTTCCTATGGTTGACTCCAAAAATTTCATTACATTTATTATCTTTTTGTACCAAAATCGTTGCATTTAGAAAATTTCATTATTATGCTACTATCAAGTCATGCTTCTTTGGACACAAATTGGTTGAAAAGTTTCCCGACCGCCTCTCCCGCAAAGGTATTTCTATCCTTTAAATTATTTTGTCATTTGGTCGTACTTAAGGTTTCTAATTGATTGTAATTCTCAACCCATGTGCCTTGTTTGTGGTCTTCGTTTGTGATATTGTTCAACTCTTGTATTTTTATTGATTGATCGATTTGCCTGATCCTTATGTTTTGATTTTTTGATCGATTTTTTTTAACCTTGTGTTATAATTGATTGGATGATTTGCCCAACTCTTGTGTTTTGGTTATTTGGTTGATTTTCTTGAGCGTTGTGTTATGATTGATTGGATGACTTGTCCGACCCTTATGTTTTTCATTTGGTCAATATCCCGTGTTGGAAAATTATGATTCATAGCATCACTCTTTGTACAGAACATGGTGTTGTTGTAAAAATTAACTATGTGACAAAAGGAAAATGCTCTTTTAACCTTTGTAATTGGATTACCGGGATGTATAAATGATAAAAGTCCATATGATTAGTTTCAAATTAATAAGATATGAGACCATATTAATCCAATAAGGTTTAATCATTAAATATCCCTAGTCATAGTATTATCGAGACTGGACATCGATAATGCAGAATAAGCTAGTATTACACTTGTGCGTGTTATGGAAGCGTAACAACATAGTTCTCATAGATTTGGGTATTGGATACTCATGCAAGTGTAATAGGAGGTTGTGTTTACCGATGGTACGGAAACAGCTTCGCTCTGGATAGACACCTCAGAATCCCATTGGTAGTATGACTATATGTCTATGGGAGTCCGAATCAGGATAGGTGTATTTGGTCTTAACCTGAGACTTGCATCGCTAATATTTACGACAATCAGTATACTTTGGTTTTGGTCGTCCGAGGCTTTAACAGGTTTCGTGTACGCCTCTTCTGGGTATACTGAAAATTGTAGTGTATTGGGTGTGATGTCAAGATGGAAGTATTACTTCAGTCATATGGAGATGATTATCATGTAGGATACGAAACTAGTACTCTTAAGTATTGCTGTCATCGGAATAATATGACTAGGTCATGATTATCTGATTAAAGAGACTAGTTACCAGAGATCCGATATATGCTTCTTACAGGGCAGACACAATTCCAGCCCCAGACCTAGCATGTGACATCTGATACTGTATCATAATACGCAATATTACGTATACTACGCCTGACAAAGATTTCATATTCCTTTAAAAATATTTCTAGAGAATTGGGTAGGCATGATGCTTTGCTAGAAGTCAACCATGTCTTGTAAATCGGTGAGAACATGGTACTGGGTACGCACGGATTCGGATAGTCCGATAATCGTATTTACTTGCCAACATATCCAGGGATCTCTAGGTTCGCCTCCCAAAGATTTTCCGATGATGTTTGACTCGAACTGAATTAATCTGGGATTAATTATAGAGAGAGAGAGAGAAAATTAATCTGGGATTAATCATCGAAAAAATTAATCTGGGATTAATTACGTCGAGAATTTATCTGGGATTAAATTCGACGAGAAGAGAAAATGCGATTAATTTAGAATTAATCGGTGAAATAAATTTAATGGTGAAATTAGATTTTACTATTTAATTTATTTAATTGGGCTAAAATAATATAATGGATATATTAAGTGAAATCAGATTTCAAAGCGGAATTAAATTGGATTTTAATTCTTACGAACGAATTAATTTAGAATTAATTCAAAGCGACTTTCGTAATAATTTTGCTAGGCATTATTATATAATTAAATTTGATTTAATTAAGTTACAACGACAAATTCGTTTAATTCGGAATTAAACGAAACTGGACCCGAGCGAAGTTACGTATCAAGTTAGCCGACTTAAATTCTGAATTTAAAAGTGGTGGGACCCACTTCACTTACATCATTTGTTTGACTAATGATGGAAGTGGTTAGGCTTGATTTTGGAATTGATTTGAAGGCTTGGATTGCTTGTATTTTACACAAACCAATTCCAACACTCAACTTGACTATTTAAACGTTGGTCAACTTTAGAAGTTGTAACAAATTACTATTCACAGCACTTAAACTTCTCTTCTCTTCACTTTGGGTGTGAGCTTCTCCTCCTCCCCTGGAATTTGCTTCAAAATTCTACAAAGCTAGCACTTTAAAGAGTTAAAGGAAGGTGATAGGGAGACTAATCCGAGAATTTGGAACTCGATCTTTAGCTCCGAAGCTTCCAACACATCCAATAAAGGAGAAAAAGTATTGAAACCCATCCGATCAAAGTAAGTTTTTTTCCGCAACTCTCTTTGATTTTTCACACACAAATCACTCTTAGAGATCTTGGAATGTTCTATGAACACTAACATCCGGAGCCTTATGTTATGATTGATTAGACGATTGGTCTGATCCTTGTATTTTGGTTTTTGATCGAATTGCCCAACCCTTGTGATTTGTTGACTGGTTGATTTTCTGATCTTTTGTGTTGTGATAGATTGGATTATTTATTTGGTCATGTTATTGTGATTGATTGACTGATATTTCTGATTTGTGTGTTATGATTGATGGTTGATTCCTGATCATTGTACCATGCTCAATTCGACAATATGCTATCTATTCTACACCCGAGCATATGGTATTTTCATTCATATTTGGATTAGATGAAATAAAAAACTTGAGGACTATGTTGATGCTTGATTGCTTTTATTTGGGGTCAGTGATTATTTGACTAGAAGTTTGATTGCCTTTAATTGAGGTCGATGGTATTTTTTGATGTGAAACTGATTTCCATGTCTCCACCCAAGATTAGTATGGTTAACTTAAAAGGTTGATTGTGATCCAAAGATGATTTACATGAGACGAAGAAATATATTTTTTGTTCTCGACATCAACTCATAAATTTATTGATATCGAGAGTAAGATGATAGATGTTGAAAGTGGAAATTTTTACCACGCTGAAGAGGTACACCAAGAAGATTACAATCAATGGAAGTATTTAGATTTCACTTGAGGAGAGAAAAATATTTGCATAAACAAATTCCAAACTCGATAGAGAAACTACTATTTGTTCATGACATCACTCGCGAACCTGTTGATGCATAGAACTTTAAGACAAATGTTATAGTGATTTTTGGATAAGGCTAAGACCCGAACCAATTAGAGAAAAGAACTCAAGTCTTGCCTTAATTGACTTAAATCCTATTATGTTAGAGTTGGCACGATTCTACTACAATAAAGGAATCCTATAAAAAGAAGGAAAACTAAACTATTTAAGGAGAGAATGTTAATCCTACTTTAATTAAGGAATATAAATCCCATTATAATATGGCAACCTACACCTATAAATGATAGTCTAGGCACCATAAATCATTCTTCTCCCTCATCTATATTCTTTCATTTAGCTGTCATACATAAAATAGTACTCTTTGTATTTGAACTGGTTCGACCTATTTTGACCATTTTTTTATCGGAGTAAATCAATTTTTTTTTTTTTTTTTTTTTTTTACAGATAAGTTTTGTATGTGTGATCGGATCGGACTCACAACCAGTCCGATATACTGAACCGATCAGTCCAGTATGATTTTAAAAACCTGGCAACTAGGTGGGAAGAATAATATTTTAAAAACAGGACCGATAATTGAATAGGTGATCCAAAAGGGCCAATGGGTGTACTCGTTCAGCAGGTTGAATCATGCCCAAAAACCTGCAAAATCGACATACGTAATGAATAATTTTATTTAATTAACAGTTATAAAAAACATATAAAAAAAATGAATCAGTTTGATTCACCAATTTTGACGAATTTTTTCCTTTAATCAGATCAAACTCACGATTGATTCTTGATTTGATCGGTTAAATGATTGATTAATGATTCAATACGCCCACATTCATTAAACATATGATCAAGAAAAAAATTTTCATTGAACAATTAAAATTGAACATTAAAAAAGAAGAAGATAATGTTCCTTCGATATTATAAATTGAACCATTTATTAAGCAATAATATCGATACCAAAAAAATAATCATTTTTTTGAAGAGATTCTTTTAATGCGAGTTTTCTTTTTTTTTTTAAGATTTATTAGAGTTATCAATAAAATGGCTCTCGGTTATAGAACCCAAAGAGGAAAATAAACAATAAATCTAGAGGATCAAATCATAAAAATATTCATTGTAAAGGTTAAAGTGAAAATTTCTAAATTCTACAAGAAAAATCAAGGATCCGTTAGTTTTAGGTGCTTCACAAAAGTAGTAATGAAAACGAGTTGATAAATAAATTAGGGTTATTACCATTTTATTTTTTAAAATTAAGAAATAACAAATACATACATGAGGTATTGTGAAGTAATATTTTATTATTGTAATTTTATAAAAATTATATTCTACTACTAGTAAAATGTTACGTATCAATATTTCTTATAGTAAAATAATCAATACTTCTTATATTAAAATATAAGGATATAAAGTATTGGTAATAAAATGGAATTCTTGTAAAGATTTAGTAGTAAAATATAATTTTTTTGTAAAAATATAATAATAAAATGTAAGGTGTTATAACAAAATATAATTTTAATAAAGATATAATAGAAAAATTATATACTAATATTTTTTATATCCATTTATTATTTTTCAATTTATAAAATAATGAAATAACAATAATCTAACACAATAAATTATATTAGAAATTAACCCCTATAAATTTTGAACAAAAAAATTTAAGAAGAAGGATATTTGAGTAATTACTGTAACGACCCGGGCTATTTTTAGCGCGATGTGTGAATTTTATTTGCGCTTGTGTGACCGACGATCGAGCACGAGATTTATTTTTACAACTAAAATGAAAACTTTCATTAAATTGACTAAAAGTTTTCATTAAATCAACTTGAGGTGAAATTGATAGTTATACATTAATATAAAAAAAAAATAAATCTAGACCTCTCTGGACACACTCACACATAAGTATAACCCACACACACGTGCATATTAAAAACACACACACACAATTGAATACAGGCGCAGAGAAAAGAATAGAGAGAAAGAAAAACAAAAACAAAAATAGAGAGAAAGGGGAGAGAAGAATCGAGAGGCAGAAAGGAGCAGAGAAAGGGGAAAGGCCGAAGCCGAGAAGAAGAAAGAGAGGGGGCTGAAGCAGTAAAATAAGAGGCGAGAAAGAATGATTCAAATGAGTAAGTATACTATGTCAAGGATTTTCTTGAGTTGAGTGTTCGTTATATTGGGATTAATAATGAATTTGTAAAAAAAAATTAGTTGAATTTGTTAAATTGAACCATATTAGTGCAGTTTAAATTCATGCATTATGTAAAAGGAATTGGGAGAAATTGATAGAATTAAAGAAATTGAATGATTTGGAAAAATTCGGTTGAAACCCTAGAAAATTGGGGAATTTGGGGAAAATTTGATGTGAACTCTAGAAAATTGGCATTTGGTTTTGTTTATTCATATACATAGAAGCATCATTTTTTTTGGATTGTATTGTTATTAGCCGAGGATTGAATTGCATACTGTGCTTTCTATTATTTTATATATGATGTCTGGTTAATTACAAACTTATGGGTAATAGAAGGAATTATGTATCTTTGGGATGTGCAGAGAAACACAGAACTGGAGAATTTTGTGGATTAGGGGAATTTATGTGAGTTTTGAGTTGAAACACTCCTTGGGTTTAGGTCTAGTTAAAAAAAAAAGTGTTTCATTTGAATTTTTTTTATGAATGTTATTGTAGAAGCCATCAATAGTGGATTTGTGAAGTGATTTATTGGATTTCAGTAGGAGGCAGGAAGAAAAACAACGAATTGTAATGATTGTAGATATATGAATAGTTGAAACCTGACTGTTAGCAATTATTGCGTTACTAATAGTATTTTCTTGGTGTCATTTAAGTTGCCTTTATCTAATGTATAATCAGAATGCTGAACTTGCAAATCATAATCATCTAAGTATTATGATAATATATATTATATATATCTTGCATTGTTATTAATGATGGGATGTAAATCAGTGTCTTCATAGAGCAAGATCTATAGAGATAAAGTTGCATTGGTTGCTAGTGAAAGAGGTGTTAAAAATCTGTGAGTCGAGGATCAGTAATTATGATCACTGAGCAGTTGAACATCATTGTTGCCAGATTTTGTTTCTGAAATGAGCTTCTATTAATTTTTTAATCTTTCCTCATATTTTCGCCCATTAATTAGTAAAGAAATAATAAGATATATGTGAGCATGTATGATGTAGGTAAAGTATATTGGAGATAGTATAAACATATAGGGCATAAGATAGTTAAGAATGAAAGCATAAAAGAGCAGAATTCATATGTCATAAATTTAAAGGTATGCATGAACATATGCAAGTAATGTATGCAATATAAATATAAGCATATAAAAAAGTATGGCTAGGGTAGGTGGAAGCATAAGAAATATATATGCATGCTTGTGCATTATGATTTTCATAAACTGAGTTGAAAATTAAAGATGGTTTTGGAATTTAAAAAGGGTTTTAAAGAGAAAGTTTTAAGTGTTTCCTTTTGAAAGGAATGTATTTCGGAAAATGTTTCTTACAGCTTGAGATTTTAAGTATGGTTTTGATGTTTTTCGGGGGATAAGGTAAAACCTCACCCCAGTATGTAACTTGATATACAGTGGAATTGATGGATTCAGAGACATGTGCACATGTGGAGGACTGAAGGGACGTTCTCAGATCCTCGAGCAGGACTAGGGTTGACAGATCCCCGAAATCTTGGTTTGGTGGCTACACTGCCAGTTGAGCTGTTGTCCTGGGTGTAGAGCTCTACGTTGCCAGTTGAGCTGTTGTCCTGGACGTAGGGCACCACCAGGCACCAGTCTCAGAGATGCCGCAGTTGAGCTGTTCTCTTAGGCATCGAGTACCATTATTTTTCAGAGATGCCGCAGTTGAGTTGTTGTCCTGGGCATTCGAGTATCATCGGTTTTTAGTTTACGGATTTTTCAGTATACAATTTTTAGATTTTTCAGTAAACAGTTTTCAGAACTAGACCTTTAAAATAGTTTTTAGGAATCAGAAATTTAAAATAAGTTTTCAGAAAGACAAGTTTTATAAAGAGAATTCCAAACAGAGTTTCAGAAAATGGTTTTTATAGAGAATTTTCAAAAAAAAAAAAAATCAGAAAAGTTTTTATTTATTTTTTAAAAAAAGTATGGCATAATCAAAGTTCAGTGTAACTTATAAGATATGCATGTAAATCATACATCCTGGTTAACATACGAGATGCATATACATGACATTGAAGCATGATAGCATGATTACATTTATCTATTTATTATTGGTGCCTGCCTGCGTGTATTATATGTTTACATAGAAGGAATAATTTGTGAGATGCTAACATATAATTGAATGGTTTCATATACTTGTTTATATGACTAATACTAGTTCATTGAATGTTTAATAGAAATAATATTTTATAAGTCCAATTTGATGCTTCTATTAAGCTCAATTAAACTATGCTCAATTTAAGCTCATGTTCTCATTCTCAGGTACATGGTGGTTCTTTTCAATTATTTATTTATTTATTGTAGTTTAATTTAATAGATTATTGCTTTCTTTTGTTTATTAATGGAAATCCATTCTGGAATTTTCTGGGGTTTTGCTATAATGATTAGAAAAGTTGAAAAAATCATTAAAGAAACTTAATTTAGATCTCTGAGTTCATAGTTATCAAAGAATTGGTATCTGTATTATAACTTCATATTTTAATAATGTAAGTTTACTGATAAAGATTTTTGTATAAAAGAAAGTTTTTATTATGTGAATTGTAACTGTAAAAGCAAAATTATACTGAGATTTAGTCTTATAGTGAAACCTTTGTTGTGCATTTTGTTGATGGTTTTGAGGGACATGATCAATGAAAAGAAGCGTGCTTTACAAGACCTCGGAACAAACTGCAATAATACTAGATAGCTTTCTAAATCATTGAATCTTTTTTCTTGAATCAAAATCTTTAACTTCAACTTTAATCTGAATGTTTGCTGGCTTTTACTAACACGAAAGGATAGAACCACTGAAGACTTTCTAATTTTTGTATGTTAATTTCTTTCGACGTTCTCATTTTTGCATCAGGTGGACAAGCTTCCATGCTTGTTGCAATGGATTTTAATTATTATTATGTAATGATATATAATTTGAAATCTGAAATTGGAGCTTGTTGCAAGGATTTTTAATTTATAATAATGAATATGCTATTGATTTTGTATTTAATTTTGATTAAACGAATAAACGAATCGAATACGAATATTCATTTTTAAACGAATATTAAATTCGATTCGATTCGTTTAATTTTATTTAAACGAATCGAATACGAATATTCTTTTATTAAACGAAACGAATCGAATCTAAATCATAATATCAGGATTTGTTTAATAAACGAATCGAATTCGAATATTAAATTCGATTCGATTCGTTTAATTTTATTTAAACGAATCGAATATGAATATTCGTTTATTAAATGAATCGAATCCCAATCCTAATATCAGGATTCGTTTATTAAATGAATCGAATTCGAATTTAGTATATTATGATTCGATTCGTTTAGTATTCGTCACGAATTCGATTCGTTTATTCGTTTTGCTACCCCTATTTGGTAGAATGAGAAGAGCATGCAGATTGACACAGGGAGTTAATGTGGTTCGGCGAATTAAATCCAACCTACGTCCACGGGCACAAAACGGATGGGTGTTTTATTACTGAAATACGCTCGGCTGACCTGGCTTACACTGCTTGATTTATATGCTGATTTTTACCATCAACACTGTGCTTTTAAATATTAGAGATTAACCTTATTGTTTTACTGGCCCTTTTTTATTTTTTTATTTTCTTTTTTTTTTGACTCATTTATCAATTCATGAATATCCCATTCTACTATGTGGTTTCTTTGGTAAATATCACTCCATTGTTTTCCGTTATTGGTTTTTCTTCTATATTTTTTATTTTTGAAATTATTGTCGGAGTGTTTCAGGTTAAAGCATAATGGAAGAAATTGATTGTGAATGCTGGAAGAACCCGGTGATAACGAGGTCAATGTTATAGACGAAAATGATGAAGAAGAATTTATCATGTCAGGTTTTACATCCAAGTTACAATTTAGGTAGAATGACACTCTTTAGTGAACATAGTTTCTAATAATAAAATATTGTCTGACTGCTTGTGGGGTATTGTGTTCAGGAAAGATATTTCAAAGGCTTATTGGAACAATGAAATGGAAATGGCCGAGGTTGTAGAAAAGAAGGGTAACATGTGGAAGACGATGGGAATCGTTCGAAATGGGAAGACATACTGCTCAATTGAGGAGACAATGTATGTGAAATCCTCCTTGATCATAGCTGGTTTTGCTTTGCAAATCGATTTTTTTTTTTGTTTGCATATGTTGTAGAAACTAGAGATTAGAGTGCATATATTGCGTTGTTACTGCCTAAGACACTTCAAATAGCCAAAAAAAGAATATGTTGTCTATAAGGTAATTTTTAATTCTAATAGACAACCTATTTTTCACCACTCAATTATGAACATGGAGTGCTTTTTGGAGAAGCATTGATATGTGAATTTAGGTACTTCATAGAAATTACTATGCTTTCAAATAATTCAAACTCCAAAGTACACCATTAACGCCATTAGGAACTTTTTTTCTTTAGACATAGTCAATAATTAAATTCCCTCTCATTATGAATTTCACAATCCCTATACACTAAATAGCTAGAGGTTAAAAAAGAAGGAATATATATTTATATATCTATCTCTCTCTTTCTTTCTTTCTCTCTCTCTATATATATCTATATCTTTATATATCTATATCTATATCTATATATAACTATGAATGTGCTTTAGATCCGGACGTGCGTGTTGTAAGCAACATCCGAATATAAATTTTGAGGCCTTCGATTAATTACAAGTGAGAACTCATGCAAATGATCCAACACAATTTTAATTTCCCCTAAATTCAGTTCCCTAAAATCGAGCGAGTAACTAAATCAATTTCCCTAAAATCAATTGTTAAAGATGATGTGTCCAACTCCATTTTCCCGTAAATTAATTTCCCTTATCTTCATCAACACGATCTCCTAAATTAAATTTAGTTGCATTCTCGAGTCAATATCAAATTCCTTCATTAGCACTATCACCTCTCTCATTAACCTAATCTCACTTCATCAGCATTATCACCGAGCTTGATCCTTAACCTAATTTTACTTCATCACCTCCAACAACTCGATTGCTCGATTTAGTTGCCACTGACGGGTTTCATTATCAAATCGCTCAGGGTCACATGATTTCAACGATTTCACAGCAACTCAGCAACAGGTAATTAACTTAATCATTTATTAAATATAACTTAATCATTTTTTTTATGGTTGGATGTTGAAATTGTGGAAGATTTAAAATTGGAAACTTGGATTTAAGGCTTAGTTTTTCGAAAATTTACATAATTTCATGGATTGAAAGTGTGGGAGATTATGATATTGTTGGGGAATCTTTGTTTATACCAACTGTTGATCAATAAGTAAAACCACACAAAGGTCAAGAATTTAATTCTTTGGATGAGGTTTATGAATTTTATAATAATTAGGCTAAACAAGTTGGGTTTAATGTCTGCATTAATTCTAGTTGAAAATGTGGTGATGAGATAATGAGAAAGGAGTATGTGTGTTACAGGAAAGGGAAACCTATTTTGTATCCTCTTGCGAAATTGAAATTGAAATTGAAAATCACTGCGTTTTGAGGTGTGATTTGGCTGGGTCGTGTTGCTTCTCTACGATTTGAGGGGTGATTAGGTGGGTGTTGCATTCGAAATCGTGTGCAATCAAAATCGTGAGGAGCAGAGGGGTGGATCTGAACTCGTGAGTGAGGGATTTGTAATCGTGAGTTTAGGATGAATGAGGTGTTGAAATGAATAAGTATTGTGGGTGTAGAAATAAAGTACATGAGGTCTCATTTATCCATCGCTCCATATTTAAGATCCAGACGTTGCGTACAATACGCACGTTCAGATCGATCATATGGACGTTTTATCGTCTGCAAAGCAATAAAGCTACGTTGCTTTATATAAGTTTACATACTTATCAACGTGATAGATACTATTCAATAATTTGGAAGTAGAACTATTTATTGTAGATGTGTTTTCTGTGATGTTTAGAAGTTGATAGATGAGATCTGTAACTTATTACTTATTTTCTTGCAGGTTTTTGGCTGAAATTAAGGCATTACAGCTTCTGGACAATAATGATTTATGTGTTCCGTTAAAAAATATTTATGAAAAGGTTGCAAATGAAAAGACTGGATGCAGTTGGGAGCACTTTGAAGTTTATAGGCACCTCAAATCTCTTGGTTATATTGTGGGGTGGCACGGTGTTCCTTGGACTATGAAGATATCCAAAGATAAAAATGCTTCTCTTCAGGGTACTCCAAAAAGACATGGAATTGTGGACAAGCAACCAAAAGACGAGAGTTCTCTAGTTGATTTGTTCAATAATATGCAGATTAATGAAGTGATACCAGTTTTTGATGTTTATCTTCCGAATGGAAAGTTCAAAAAGTCTTGCCCTGGGGATCCAAGCTTTGTGCTGTGTATAACAAGGCGAGTATATATAGTAATTTGTAAGAGCTTGAGTGGCTTTCCAATCTATGAATGAAATCTATCCAATGCACATTTGTATGTTTTGATTGAATGTCATTACATTAACTGATCTGTTATATCATTTATTCAAATGTATTGAGATTTTTCACATTATAATTTATCCAGTTTTTGATATTACTCTGGTTTTCTTGTCATATTCTCAATTTTTTCCCTGACTTGTTCTTTCTTTTAGGGTCTATCCACCATCCAAGGAAGATATTGAAGTCCTTGAGAGACAATGTCGTAGCACTTCATTGAAGTTTTGTCATGTAGAGGGTGGCCGGGTTAGTTTTCTTTCCTTTGATAGGGTGGAGCTTCCTATTCTACCTTGAATTATCAGCGGATGCAGTGTCAAGAATGATTGGGCAAGAAAGGAACAATATATCAAGTGAATTTTAGCTAAACAATTCAATATAGTGCTGCTTTGTCTATATATGGGTTGTCCGTTTAAAAGGTTTTCAAGGGTTGGATTATAGAGAAGTTATGCCACCTAAAAAAGATTTAGTACAGTTGCAAAATCCATCTATTTCTCCTGTGTTACCATAATATTTTGATTTTAATATGCGGTAATTTTCTTGTTGAATTATGTTAAAAGAAATATTGGGGACTTAACATTATTTGTTTAGGACTCACCTGTATTAAGCCAAACGTGTAGGACTTATGTATTGTATTTTGTTTTGAACATTTGGAAACTATATCTATTCAAGCCAAACATAAAGATATCTTTATATGGGTACTTTTGATTTGAATGTATTTGTATCGTTATAACAATCTTTTGCAAATAAAAGCTTTGTAAATGTGTTTACTGAGTGGCTTTGGTTAGAAATTTACATTAAGAAGCATGAGGTTTCTCGCATTTTTGGTGACATAGCAGCTCTTTTGAATCTAAACCAAGGAAGTAATGGCCCACACTTTTGATTAGTTCTACTGTAAAATAAGCTATTTGTTCATCTAAATTATTATTGTACCTTCTGACACTGATATTGATTTTTGTTTTCACTCTATTATAATTTGTCTTTGATTCCTTCTGGAAAATTGTAACCCTTTGTGATATGATTCTCTGGGTTTTTGTGGACTATAAATGGTTAGGGTTATCTAATATGTGCGATACAACGATTTTGAGGCTGATTTCAATATTACGGAAGTCAAAATTTGAGAGAAATCTGTCGATGAAAGTTATAGATGTGGACGTTAGGTATATCCAGATTTTTAGGGGTAGTATGTTGAAGTCCAAATGAATGATATATGAGTGTTTGAATATAACTTGTCTGAAATTATTAGTCTGGAAGGAGTTTGTGCCACTGAAGAAGACGGCTTCACACGTCATGAATGGAAGCCTTGTTGGGTGTTTTTATGAGGATTTTATACATCGTCGTGTGTGTAATTCACTCCATTCCATTAATTTATAAATTATTATACCAAATGATTACTAATTATCAGAATCAACATGTTTAATTATTTCTTAATATGTCATTCGTGTAAGAACATTGTCCATTTTTTTTTTTTTTAAGTATTAGTTCTTTTAGTTTAAATAACAGTATGATGAAATAAATTACAAATATTTTTTTGTCCTAGTCACTGACATTTTATTCCATCTAATCCTTATATTATATCTCTTGAATTTAAAATTCCATTAAAGCCCTCTAACATTAAAATATCCACAGTCAAATCACATTTTCTTTTGATATTATGTCTTTTAAAAAAAATTAATTTAAAATATTCAAAAAAAAAAAAAAGATTTCAAAGACTTGATTACGCTTAAAATTATAATTTAATACTTAATATTTTAACCTCAGATTTGGAGGAGGTTTTTCTTATTTTGAAAAAATATCAGGAAGTTTTGTTATTAAGGAGTTTTTTAAGAGAAGAATTAGAAGACACAAACTTATCAGCAAGTGATTGTTGACCTAGTCAAAGGTGTTGAGTTTGATTGCTCTCACGTAGCATGAGTAAATAAAAAAACTCATTTTTTAAATGTGATTTTATTAGTTTACAAACCTTGTTTTTAGGGGTCTGTAAATTAATCGAACCGAACCAAAAATATCAATTCGATTTGGTTTTTCAGTTTATGTTCGGTTTGCATTGATGAATTTGGTTTGATTCAGTTCGAATCGTGAATCGGACTCGTAAACTGATCGGTTTGTAAAATCATGAGCCGAACCGACCATACCGACTGAACTGATCGGTTTATGGGGTTAATTCTTCTAAAAAATCGATTCGGTTTGGTTTTGAACCGAATCGAATCAAAATCGAACCCAAATATTAAAACAGAACCAAGCTTGATTGGTTCAGTTTGATCCGTTCGGTTCCGATTAGTTCAATATTTCTTAAATCGATAGGTTTTTAATTTGGTTCTGTTCGGTTTGATTTTGTAACATCCCAGATTTTCGGGATTGTTCTAGAAGATTCCCGGATCGGTGTTTTAGTCTCGGAGCATGATGATGATGAAGAATAAGAGTTTAAGTGATGTTATATGAGTTGGAATATTTGATTTTGAATTTTCGTCTTGTTGGAAAACGCGTGAGATCAAAAGTTAGATACGCGATTTTTGGAAAACGCGTAAAGTTTGCGGTTTTAGTCACGAAGAGGGAAAACGAACTCCGATCGAGTTGATTCTTGAACCATCGGACTCGTTTTTCCGAGGCGAACAACTTTCGTGTTGAACACTTTTCAAGAATCACATCAGAAGGGCTCCGAAATTACGATATTCCAGAAGGTTCCAGAATAGAGGTTGATTTGAAATTTTCGCGGGGACTAAATTGATATTTTCCAGCCTATTATAAAAAGCCTTAAGGTTTTAATAAATTGCAAAATGGCAAATCCTTTTACTCTTCCTCCACCCGACCCCCTCCCCCCAAATTCGCCTTTGCTCGCGCCGGCCATCGCCGGCCGGCGCGACGGTCGGGAAAGGAGCGCCCGGGCACCCTGTGTCTGTTGGTGGCCAGCGGCGACTCACGGTCGCCGACGAACGGCGAGTTTTGAAGAAGAAAGTGACGCGCAATGGGTTAACCGGATTTGGCTCGTCGGTTCGTTTCACGACCCGAGCCACCTATCAAATCGAAGCCCTCGACGAGCACTACGAGTGTGCGAGGTTGATTTCACCGAACAACGGCCGGTGGCTCGCGAAACGAAGGATAAAGCCATGATGAACAGTAAACCCACGATGAACAGTAGCTTCGATCGGAATTCCGTCGACACCATCGCGTTCGTATGGTCGTTGGGAGTCCGAATATGGCCTCGGAATTTCGGTACGACTTCCCGTTCAAAATTTGATATTTCAAAGTGTATCGATTTGTATTCGGATGTCTCCGGTAGTAAACAAAATCGAGCAAAATACAAGGATCAGTCAAATTGTGCAAGGTACAAGGATCAGGAATCAACCAAGCAATCATAACACACAAATCAGAAATATCAGTCAATCAATCACAATAACATGACCAAATAAATAATCCAATCTATCACAACACAAAGATTAGAAATCAACCAATCAACCAAAACACAAGGGTTGGGCAATTCGATCAAAAACCAAAATATAAGGATCAGACCAATCGCATAATCAATCATAACATAAGGCTCGGGAAATTGACCAAATGAACAAAACATAAGGGACGGACAAGTCATCCAATCAATCATAACACAACGCTCAATAAAATCAACCAAATAACCAAAACACAAGAGTTGGGGAAATCATCCAATCAATTATAACACAAGGTTAAAAAAATAGATCAAAAAATCAAAACATAACGATCAGACAAATCGATCAAGCAATAAAAATACAAGAGTTGAACAAGATCACAAACGAAGACCCCAAACAAGCACATGGGTTGAGAATTACAATCAATTAGAAACCTTAAGTACGACCAAATGACAAAATAATTTAAAGGATCCTTTGCGGGAGATGCGGTCAGGAAACTTTTCAACCAACTTGTGTCCAAAGAAGCATGACTTAACAGTAGCATAATAATGAAATTTTCTAAATGCAACGATTACCTTTTAACAAACTGTGGTTGGAAATTTCTCAACCAACTTGGGTATATAAAATCATAATATGGTAATAGCGAAGTAATGAAATATTATAAGTATAAGGATTACCTTTTGACGAACTGTTGCTGGGAATTTTCTCAACTAGCCTGTATTTGGCATTCGTTAAGGGACATGATTTTCCCTCTAGCACGCTTCATAATAGGGTGATCATTAGAAGTTCACGGTTCTCCCAATGATGATATTAAGGAGTCATGGTTCTTCCTCTTAATGGCCTAAAGTTTAGGTTACCAATTATTTATCATAATAATTTAAGGGTCATGGCTTTCTCTCCAGTGCTGACTCCATCAGAGTGCAATCACGTTTCTCCATTTTAGTGGCCCAAAGTTGGTGTTACCAACTATGATGGTCGCTTAAATGTCATGGTTCTCCTTCCAGTGACGACTTCATAATACATATCTTGAAATCGAGATAAAACTTAAGCTTTCAAAAATATTCTCGAATATTTTAATAGAGTTATGAAGATTTATAAAGCGTTCTTGTTTTCCCTCTGATTAATAAAAGATCTCCCATGGACGTAGACAACCTTCTTATGTGTTTTTATCTCGTGTATTAATCCTCCCATCACCAAATAAATTTTTATGTGTTAGATAGTTGGTTGCTCGTATGGAATTTAACTCTTACTTCAAACGAAAACTGACTATCAATAGTTGGTGACATATGTGGGAATTCATATAAAAAGATAATAAATATTATAAAAAGATGGTCGGAAGACGAGGAAATCATGATGCTGAGGGAAAGAATTTGTCCATGGAAGAATGGAAAGAGAGGATTCAAGAAGAACTAAAGAAAATTTGTTTGTGATTTTGCTTGATATTTGGAAATATGCTATCTATTCTACACCCGAGCATATGGTATTTTCATTCATATTTGGATCAGATGAAATTAAAAAAAAAACTTGAGGACTATGTTGATGCTTGATTGCTTTTATTTGGGGTCAGTGATTATTTGACTAGAAGTTCGATTGCCTTTAATTGAGGTCGATGGTATTTTTTGATGTGAAAATTGATTTCCATGTCTCCACCCAAGATTAGTATGGTTAACTTAAAAGGTTGATTGCGATCCAAAGATGATTTACATGAGACGAAGAAATATATATATTTTCTGTTCTCGACATCAACTCATAAATTTATTGATATCGAGAGTAAGATGATAGATGTTGAAAGTGGAAATTTTTACCACACCGAAGAGGTACACCAAGAAGATTACAATCGATGGAAGTATTTAGATTTCTCTTGAGGAGAGAAAAACATTTGCAGACATAAATTCCAAACTCGATAGAGAAACTACTATTTGTTCATGACATCAACTAGCAAATATGTTGATACATAGAACTTTAAGACAAATGTTATAGTGATTTTTGGATAAGGCCAAGACCCGACCAATTAGAGAAAAGAACCCGAGTCTTGCCTTAATTGACCTAAATCCTATTATGTTAGAGTTGGCACGATTCTACTACAAAAAAGGAATCCTATAAAAAGAAGGAAGACTAAACCATTTAAGGGAGAGAATGTTAATCCTATTTTAATTAAGGAATATAAATCCCATTATAATATGGCAACCAACACCTATAAAATGATAGTCTAGGCACCATAAATCATTCTCTCCTCATCTATATTCTTTCATTTACGAATATACTTTCATACATAAAAGAGTACTCTTTGTATTTGAACTGGTTCGACCGATTTTGACCAATTTTTATCGGAGTTAATCAATTTTTTTTTTACAGATAAGTTTTTTATGTGTGATCGGATCGGACTCACGACCAGTCTGACATATTGAACCGATCAGTCCAATCTGATTTTAAAAACCTGGCAACTAGGTGGGAAGAATAATATTTTAAAAACAGGACCGATAATTGAACAGGTGATCCAAAAGGGCCAATGGGTACCGGTTCAGCAGGTTGAATCATGTCCAAAAACTTACAAAATCGACATACGTAATAAATAATTTTATTTAATTATAAATTATAAAAAACATATAAAAAAAAAAAATTGAACCAGTTTGATTCATCAATTTTGACCAATTTTCCCTTTAATCAGCGATTGATTTTTGATTTGATGGTTGAACTGGTCAGCCTGTCCAATTTTTAAAACATTCGGGAAGACAAAGAGTCATAAAAAGCAAGCTGCATCAAGGGAAGGGAAGACTTTGACTTTTTGACCCCACGTTATTTAGTACGTACGTAGCACGTCCCAAATCCAATAGATCCTGAAAAGGACAAAACATCCATGGATTGATTAATGATTCAATTCAATACGCCAACATTCGTTAAACATATAATCAAGCAAAAAATATGTTCATTGAACAATTAAAATTGAGAAGAAGATATTGTTCATTCAATATTATGTTTTAACCATTTATTAAGCAATAATATCGATACCAAAAAATAATCATTTTTATTGAAGAGATTCTTTTAATGTGTATTATTCTTTTAATTTTAAGATTTATTAGAGTTATCAATAAAATGGCGCTCGGTTTTAGAACCCAAAGACGAAAATAAATAATAAATCTAGAGGATCAAATTATAAAAATATTTGTTGTAAAGGTTAAAGTGAATTTCTAAATTCTACGAGAAGAATCAAGGATCCGTTGGTTGTAGGTGCTTCATAAAAATAGTAATAAAAACGCGATGATAAATAAATTAGGGTTATTATCATTTTATTATTTTAAAAATTGAGAATTAATAAAAACGTACATGGGGAATTGTGATGTAATATTTTATTATTGTAATTTTATAAAATTATATTCTTACGTTTTCTTATAGTAAAATAATCAATACTTTTTATAGTAAAATAATCAATATTTCTTATAGTAAAATATAAGGTACTAATAATAAAATGAAATTTTTGTAAAGATTTAGTAGTAAAACATAAAGTTTCTGCAAAAAAATATAATATCAAAATGTAAGGTGTTGTAATAAAATATAATTTTATAAAGATATAATAGAAAAAATATTATATACTAATATTTTTTACATCTATTTATTATTTCTCAATATATAAAATAATGAAATGACAATAACCTAACCCAATAAAATATAATGATAGATCTCTCATCTCAAGTTGCGAGTTGTGACGTGTTTTGGATTTTATTGTAAGACATGCCTGATTACATGTTTATTTCATGCCCTTTTTTATTTTCTTTTCTTTTTTAATATTTTATGATTTAAAATTCGAGATTGAGCTTAAATTAAAAAAATTTACATTGATATTTTAATTTTTTTAATAAAAAATCTTATTTTGAACTCATAACAAGATTGATTTTCTATCTAATTCAATCAAACTTCCTTAAATTTTGAACTAGCTTGATTTTATTGTTATAGAGTATCTTATACAACATTCTACAACGGATCTATTTGTTCACAAAAAAGATTGAGTTTTCTTTTTTTTTTTTTTAAAATAAATTAAATAATGATAATTAGTTTTGAATTAGCATTATCTAATAAATAATAATATTGATATCAAATCAATTTATGTTACTAGATTATATAATAATAATAATAAATAAAATTATACCGTACATTTATGTTAAAAATTCGAAATAAATTATAGTTATATTGTCATAACCTTTCCAAAAAAACTATACTTGTTATATTATCATTGGTGGATAGTATTATTTTTAAAAGATTTTTTAAAAATAAAATAATAGTTACAAGTTAAGAGAGTAACAAACGTTAATGTAGACAAATTCTCCCTAATTTCCTTGGCTTTAAAATATATATTGAGAGTTTTTCAAAGAAATTCTCATTAAATTTCCTTGGCTTTAAAAAAAAAAAAAAAAAAGACTCCACAAAATGACAAGAGCAAGAGACCAATATCAATATAATCCTTCATGAATATAATGAATTATAGAATTAAAAATGTAATTGTCAAGAGAGTCAATGCCACACGGATCAGTTGCCTCGAAATTCATAAATGAAGGCTTGTGCTTTTGGGTATATTCATGATATATAAAAATATACCTAATCCAAAAAGTTTTGTGTACTTTAAACCAAAAATTCAATTCTTTTCAACTTATAAAGTGCTTTAGAGAGATGGGTTCTTCTTCTTTTGCTTCTTCATTTGAGTTTTAATGAGTTTTTGCCAAGTGATAATAACTGGTATGCTTTTGCTTTCTGAGTCTTGTGTTTGTTTTTTGAAATTTTGCGTATTATTAGAAAGGAAATGCATAATCTGCCATGATTTGTTTATTAATTTTTTTAATTTGTTGTTTTTTTTTCTCTGGGGGATTATATAGTATTGTTTGCAAAGAAATAAAATTTTTGTTCTTGGTGTATTCTTAAATTCGGACAAAAATTGAGAATCACCTCATAATTTTGTTCATATGGTGGTTGAATTTGCTAAAATTTTAGTTTATTGTCTTTCTTTCAATTTGATACAATTGCTTATTTTGTTCATGTGATGACGATGCAGAAAGTAACAAAATAATGGAGGTAAAAGATATCGTTGAATTACCAAAATCTCCTGCTTTAACTGTTGCAGTAGCTATCAAGGGGAACAGAAAGAGTAAGTACGTTTTGTTATGGGCATTGGAAAAGTTCATACCTCAAGGGATCATTGTGTTTAAGTTATTGCACGTCCGCCCAAGAATTACTGCAGTTCCTACACCAAGTAAGCAATAACTGAAGTTCTTACATCAATTAGGCGTCGTGCTTAATGTATGCGTATAAACAATGCTAAAGCTGAAATTTTTTTAACTGTTTCTGTGCAAAATTGGCAGTAATAGGCTCAGTCTTGCCGTATTTTCCAATCTAGGGCTATGTTCTATGCATTATAAGAGCTTTCCATTTCAGTTTTTATATCGCTAGGCTGCTAATGCATTAGCATGTTTAAATGTTGATAGACAGTTGTGGCTTTGCACGGTGTCTCATTAGTGATTTTGATACGAAAAAATTAGGCTTAGTGTTTGGAAATTCTTCATGTGAACGAGGAACATTTCTAGAAGAACTATGACTATGCAAGTCTTAGAGTTATAAAGAAACTGAACGATTATGATTAACTGACTTATCAGCGTCTCTGGCCATCGGACATCCAGTGGGGAATTTTATTCCTATTGAAGAAGCGGGTGGCGATGTAGCAGCTGCTTATAGGCAGGAAGTAGAATGTAAGACAGATAGCCTAATGCTTCCTTACAGGAAAATGTGTGCTCAGAGAAGGGTAACTTCTGCTTGATGAATCTTTTTTGTTGCGTGACTCTTGGGGAACTTGCATTTAATTCTTTAATTTTCAATGTAGGTGGAAGTAGAAGTTAAAGTGATTGTATCAGATGATGTAGCAAAAGCAATAGCTGAGGAAGTTGCAAGCTGCAATTTCAACAAGCTTGTTGTTGGTGCTGCTTCTCAGGGCATATTCACAAGGTATTCATCTTATATACTGGTGGAATTTGCAACTGTTACGCTTAACCCTTAACTGATTATTTGGCGTAAAAATGAAAACAAGGTCATATCGACTTGCAATTTTGGTATTCATCCATTCAAATGCTGTATATTCTTACACTTTACTAGATCATAATTCCAGTTGGTAACAATACAACTTTTGCAGGAAAATTAATAAAAACAATCTGTCCTCGAGAATTTCAACACGTGCGCCAAGATTTTGTACGGTCTATGCGGTTGAAAAAGGAAAGTTGTCGTCTATCCGCCCATCTGATTTAGACTCAATTGGAAGCACTAAAGATGATAGTAGTGACACTAGTTGCTCTAGCAGCAGTTCCTCAAGTCAAACTTCCAGCTCACAAACAGGTAATTTTGCTTTAGTTGAGGGTTTAACTCCCTGCTTATGGATGAAGGTTAAAATGCACATGGGTTTTGTGATGATCAACATGTGATCATGACCCCATAAAAAATTCTAGTAACTCTTTCAGATTCACCAAGTTCATTTTTTTTTTTAAAAAAAAAAAAAAATGATATTCATTCATAAGTAAAAACATCACAATGAGGCAAATATACGGCTATATTAGCTTGAAAATAAATGTAGGAAAAAAACCTAAGACTCAAGTCAGAACCAAGTCTGATGCATTATGAAATCCCCATAACCGCTAGAAGCTCAGATCCACACCTAAATCTATAGGTATTAGGGAGCCGGCCAAGTTTTCTACCTTTCTACAGGAGTTGGTGAAAAAACTTCACGACTAGAAGAGAATAAAACAATTCATAGAGTAAACATAAGACCATTATAATAAAGTAAATTCATTACACTACACAACCGAAAAATCTAAAACTTTTACTATCAAATCTATGGGTGAAATTCCATAAATCCTCTACTTGTTGCTGCAAAGCCCCATGTACCTGTACAAGACAGGAAACGGAATTCAGCAAAATTCCAACACAAATTAAATTTTTGGTTGGATTTTAACAACCACCACCAAAGTGGAACCACATATCTAAGATCTGGGTAAACAAAACAAAACAAATCGAAAAACATAAAAAATCCAGATCTGATCTGGACTAGTTTCAGGAAAGAAGGAAAAAAAAGTTAAGAAAAAAGAGAAGAAGGAAGAACAGAAGGCAGAAAAAGAGAAGAGAAAGCACAAGGAAATGAGAAAAAGTGGAAGGAGGAAGAAGA
Source organism: Zanthoxylum bungeanum (assembly GCA_019454045.1). Taxonomy (NCBI): domain Eukaryota; kingdom Viridiplantae; phylum Streptophyta; class Magnoliopsida; order Sapindales; family Rutaceae; genus Zanthoxylum; species Zanthoxylum bungeanum. The sequence continues at coordinate 12,567 of SKCR01042025.1, read as the reverse complement.
AAAGATAATAAAAAAACGAAGGTGTAGAGGAAAGAAGAACATGGGGTGGGAGGGAGAGGGGCGGTGCCCCTGCAGCCACCAAGCTATGGTGGTGGCTGCACGGGCTGCTAAAACATTGTTAGGCTTTCTTGGTTTGAGAGAAACAATTGAGAGATGAGAGAAAAAGGTAAATTCTACGATTGCTAAATGTTTCTCCATTGTTGTGTTGATCGTGAAAATACCAAGTTCATATATAAGTTATGGAGATTAAGATTCGGTGAATCGACTGTTACGATCTTACTTCCACTTAAAATCTGTTGGTACACAATAACGCATCTTTTCTTCTGTTTTGTGGAATGTGCAGATATTGGGTCAGTTGCTTCATACTCTCATTTCAGCTCCCCTTCCTTGCCAATGCAGCGGTTGCAAGCTCTTTCAACCATAAACAATTCCCATCATCATTCAAGAACAAGTTCCATAGATACCATTCATTCACATTGCCAGTCTTTGGATGTTGATGTACGGAAGGATGTCATCAGTGGTTCAGAGGTTGGACAGATGGTCTGTCAAAGTTCAAGTTATAGGAGCTTGCAAACAGAGAACCATGATTGGTCTGATCAAGCTTCCATCTCAAATGTGGTTACCGATGATTTTTCTTCTGAAAGTCAGGTAGCTTTTCCATTTTCTTGCAGTTGCCCATCAATGGCAAGTTATCTGCATTCTTATAATCTATTTGTACAGAACATAATATCTTTCAGTTCAATAAACAGAGGTTAATAAGAAATCTATATGTATCACTAAACATTTTTTTTAATCCTACTTGAAGGTAAATATTAACTTTGAGATAGAAAAACTGAGAATTGAACTTAGACATGTTCGAGGAATGTACGCAATTGCAAAGAACGAGGCCAATGATGCTTCTCGAAAGGTTAGTCTAGGCATCCTTCTGAAAAAAGTATATTTGACTCAGTTGCTATCCATCTTTTTTTTTGGGGTCATCTACCGCCTAGTCTACAAGAATAATTAATTTGGGAAACTCAAAATAATTTTGGCATTCTATTGGAGAACACACATTAGTCATTGCTAACTATATGTTAGTTGCCTCAATAATGTTTTGAGCAGTTCCTGAAAACTATGTTATTTATAACATGTAATTGGAATATGTATCGGTGCATTGAAAGACGGCATTCATTTCGGTAAATTTATAAACAAAGGGAAAGCGTTTGGTAGGTACACTAGCCACTACACATATTTCAGATTACACTTGGGAATCAATTACCCATATTTTATGTATACTAAAATATTCAATCTACTGCTTTTTTTTCTCAGCTATATGATCTTAATAAATGTAAATTGGAGGAAGAAACAAAGCTCAAGGAAATAAAACTTCTGGAGGAGAAGGCCATAGAATCAGCCAGGCAAGAGAATGAGAAGTATGAAGCGGCGAGAATGGAAGCTGTGGGTGATAGGACATGTGCTGAAAGAGAAGCTGCACAAAGGCGAGAAGCAGAGGTGAAAGCTAAACGTGAAGTAAAAGAAAAACAAAAGCTTGAGAGGGCTCTTGATGGTACGCTGCAGAAATACAGGAACTTAACATGGGAAGAGATTGAGTCTGCCACCTCATCATTTTCGGACAACCTTAGGATTGGAATGGGAGCATATGGAACTGTCTATAAGGGCACTTTTCATCATACTGTTGCTGCAGTGAAGGTTCTCCGGTCCAAAGGGAATCACCAAAATAAACAATTCCAGCAAGAGGTGAAAGTTCTTATCATAAGGCAAAACATAATAGTTCATATTTATAGTTAAAAAAGGCACACGTTTCGATATGTGTAGTAAAACACTAAAACCTCGTTATTTGCTTATCAAGTCATTTTTTTTTAGCTTTGATCGCATCATAACTATGTTTCCCTTTGTGTGTTTAGCTTCCATCATTTCTGTATTGAATTTTAAATGGTCAGCCATTGGTTTCTTATTCATAAACTAGAATAATATAGCGAGGATTATTCATTAAAATAGAGCATTTGTTTATACTATTACTAGGCATATAATCTTGGCTTTCGGTTTTCACGTTTTTAAAAGATCACTTGGTTTCTGGGTTTGCAAGATGCCTTTTCACCGTTTCACATAAAAATCAGTGGCATTTGCAACTTTGCTTTTACTTTTTTTTTTTTTTAAAAAAAAAAAAAATTAAATTATAGGTACATTATTTTGCACCTTTCTTGTGCACTGTTGTTGTGCTCGAACAAACTATACGATGGGATTGTGGTAATTTTACAGGCTGAAAAATCATTGTTTTCTATTGGCTTTCAGCTTGAAGTTTTGAGCAAAATTCGTCACCCACATTTGCTTCTTCTTCTTGGTGCATGTCCTGATCATGGTTGCCTTGTATATGAGTACATGGAGAATGGTAGCTTGGAGGATAGGTTAAACTGGAAGAACAATACACCGCCCATTCCATGGTTTGAGAGGTACCGAATTGCTTGGGAAGTAGCCTCAGCTCTTGCTTTTCTTCACAACTCAAAGCCAAAACCAATCATCCACCGTGATCTGAAGCCAGGAAACATCTTGCTTGATCATAACTTGGTAAGCAAGATAGGTGATGTTGGCCTTTCTACAATGCTGAATTCAGACCCTGCCTGTGTGTCCACTACGTACAAGGACACAGGGCCAGTTGGAACACTATGCTACATCGATCCAGAGTATCAAAGAACTGGGTTGATTTCTCCAAAGTCTGATGTTTATGCATTTGGAATGGTGATTCTGCAGTTGCTGACTGCAAAGCCAGCAATAGCACTAACTCACGTGGTGGAAACAGCAATTGATGATGATAATGTAACGGAGATTCTAGATTCACAAGCGGGGGATTGGCCTATTAAAGAGACAAAAGAATTGGCTGCATTGGGACTGAGTTGTGCAGAGCTTCGGCGTAAGGACAGGCCTGATTTGAAAGATCGAGTACTCCCTGCTCTGGAGAGATTAAAGGAGGTTGCTGATAGAGCTCGGAATAGTGTGCCAAGTGTTCATCCTACACCTCCTAATCATTTCATATGCCCAATACTTAAGGTATGCCTCCACCAATGACTGCATTATTCCCTCTGTAAGTTTATATTACTTTTTTAACCGGCATCTTTTTTGTGATCCTTACAGGAAGTAATGAACGAACCTTTTGTGGCTATGGATGGTTACACATATGACCGCAAAGCAATAGAGGAATGGCTTCAAGAGACTGACAAGTCGCCAATGACTGACTTGCCGCTGCCAACCAAGAACCTGTTGCCAAATTACACACTTCTTTCTGCAATTACAGAATGGAAGTCCAAATAAATAAGCATTAACAACTGTCACCCCTCATTTTTAGGTCAGGCTTGATGCTAATGGGCATGTTTCTTTTATTTACTTTTAAAATAACACACTGCTGCATTCCATAATTCGTTTACATTCTATCAATGTTGGCTCCTTTAGTTTTTGTTTCAGATAGGAATAGACAAAACAATAGCTGGATGAGTTAGCAGGCAGGATTGAAGCTGTATATAATCTGAAACAGTAGAAACACTTGATGGATTGTGCATGCTCTATGTGATATTAGCGCAGAGTTTAAGTAGATTCTAAAATGAATATATTTCATAATCTTCTGATACGAATACATTAATATCACTTCTCGGTCAAGATTTAGGTACATTTTTAATTATTATCCAATAACTAGCGGTGATAATTTATAAAAGGTTCAGTATATAGCTTAGATCTATACCTTTAATATTAACTTTTCTTTTATTCTATTTTCTAAAACTTTGGATTGATTTTCTTAGCTCAGTTTGATTCTGATATGCCTTTCTTCAAACTGGTTCCATCTCTATATTAGTTAAAATATCATTGTCGTTGCTAGTTGTATTATAAACCACTCTCGTACGTGGAAATGAGTGAGATCCCATGTTTGTAATTGTAGAGATTAATATACCAGGTTTGGCCAGGCCATATATTTCTCACAATCACTTGGGGGTTGAGCTTTATTTTAGAGAAGAAAGAGGAGTGACTTTGAGCTAAGCAAATGAACTATGATTTCTGGGATGCCTGGAGAGAAACCCGTAAAATAACTCAGGGAACTGATAGAGTCGACATCGGAAGGTGTTTGGCGACGACAGTCCGATGGTTAAGTTAGAGCAGATTGAGGAGGTGATTTTTCTCGAAGTATGAGATGAATTTTAGCCAAGAACCTTACCTTAGAAGCTAAAATAACATGAGCTTATATGAGTGTCCCTGAGGACTTTTATGATGCCCGTGGGCAGGTGTAAGGCCGAGATTCTCTCATCCACTTAGGGAGGGGTGAAGAGGGCTTATCTTCCCCCCTCTCCCCCGAAAATTATATTTGTGTCGGGTGTATATGTCATCTCTCTCACAGCAAGGCGAGCCCCACAACTGTGCGGGGTCCGCCTGCTGTGAGAGAGATGACATATACACCCGGCACATGATATACCACCTCCCTCTCCCTGCCATATTTGACTTTTTTTGTCTCCCCTGCAATTCCTTAATTGCCCCATTCCTTTCACCAAAATTCCATTTTCAAATAACCCCCCCCCCCCCCCCCCACACACACATATATATATATAGATATATATTTATTTTATTTTATTTTATTAATTAAATTTTTTATTTTATAATTTTTTTAAATTTATATTTTTGGTCTTATTTGTTTAATAAATATTACAAATTTCATATTTATTATTATTTATTTGGTGTTCATTTATTCATTTAATTTTTATGATTCTTTTTTAATTTATTTAACACTACTTATGTATTATAAAAATGTTCTCAAAATAAAAACTTATATATTTAAAAAATAGTACAAATAACAACATAAAAACTTACACTTAAAAATATAAAAACATAAATTCTAATCTATGTTGCCTCCAAAGTCTCATCCTGGCGCACTTGGTGATATACCCAATACTTCGTACCATAATTGATTACGAATTTTATAACAAGTAGTCCATTCTTTAGCTTCGTACGATGAATGTTCCCACCACCACATTGGGATGGGTGATACAGGGTAATGAGGGTGTAAAAAAACTTGCACAAAGTGTCTGCCAACATGAGCAATAGCTATTTCTTGATGCTCTTGCTCTGGAACTGCAGGAGACCTTAATGGAAAATGAGTAAAACAACTCCAAACATTCTCAGCAAATGTATGCAGTACAAGATTGTACCTCGAAGAGATGACAATTCATAAACTCTTTGAGTCTATCTAATGTACCTCTGGGTCCGGCGATTGGAAGAAATGTAATAAGTGTAATAGATTATCTGCTCATCCGTTTGATGGATAAAGTCGATCATATAAATCCTTATTTTGTTGAATCTCTTCAATAAGGTCGCGTCGTATTTGACCCTAACCTTCTTTGCCATACCCGTTTAGTGTAGCTATTGCTCTGAATCCATAATGACCATCAGCTTGAACATCAATAATGTGAGAAATATAACGTTGATATGCCACATGTAATTTCTGAATATAGGTATCACAGATTGGTGGAAGTTGAGACTGGTCATAAGTTAATTGCCTCCCACGGCCCCCTCTCCCTAGAGTCAGTATAGTTGGTTGAGTGACCTTAGATCCTGAAGTGGAAGTATATCTAAAAGAAGGTATGTGATGTTTGCTTTGCTCATCTCTGCCTGTAGGTCGACCTCTATGTTCAATGTTGTACGAAGAGACTCGAACTGTGCTTTGAGATGGATCCACCACATTGAGAAACTTGTCTATCATATATTCTCGCATACATGGATCCATCTCATCTAATAATTCAACAACGTTTGATATCATGTTAGGCCGTGTTGCATCATAATTGAACTCGTGTACGTGCATGGATAACCTTCTCCAATGTGCGTCAACACTTTGTATCAAAATTGAGATGGAAAGATGAAGACAATATGCAATATCATGCATACATGGCAATCCATGTGTTATTTTGAACGAGCAGTTGCACATACCGGCTAGTTGGTGAGATGTTTCATCAACACATTTTAGCTGATCATAAATGTACTCCATCACCTCTAACGAAATCTGACACCTTATTTGATTAAAAATCTCCACACGCAAATGTGTATACCGTGGAATGTTCAAAGATTTCTCGAATAACTTGAAAATTTCCCCAAACTGATTTCTCAACATCTTGTGTATTTTTTCAAAAGATAATTGTAGGGATGACATGGTATTTCCCAAATATAATTTTAGTCTCGAATGTGCAGACTTTGTCCTGTAATTTAAAAAATATTATATTTTTTCATTAGTAAAATTTACAATAATGACCAATAATTTAAATAGTAAAGAAATAAAATAATTGTACCTATTACTTGAATTGCCTCCCAGGTGCATACATATATCAATCCATGCTGAAACAAATCGGTCTCTGTAAGGGTGTAACCATGTCTCCCAAAGGTAATTTAGAGCACCATTGAATTGTCTAAACTCCTCGCGCATCACCTTCCATTTCTGTTGGTAAGACCACTGTGTTGATGAATTAATAAGGGAGTGCCATAATGAATAAAAATGTTTCCATTGCATACCAAACATAGGACTGCATTTCTTCATTACACACTAATTTATGTGCCAAATACAAAGAATGTGACGAGCCATTGGAAAATATGTTTCAATGGCTTTAGTAAGCCCCAAATCCCGATCTGAAGCAAAAACTGATGGCAATGATGCTCATTTTTCAACCATCCATTTCTTCAAGATTGATAATGCCCATGTCAGTTGCCCAGACGTCTCATTACTAAGATATGCGAACATAAGTGAGTAAATTTGCATTGTGGATGTGATACCAACAACCTCCAATAGTGGTATCTGATACTCGTTCGTCTTGTATGTGGCATCAATGATCAACACAGAAGGAAAGTTAACAGATAGCTCTAGGCTTTTAGGATGAATCCAAAGAATATCTGTAATTTCATTGGTGTCTGGATTTGTAAGGTAATCATGAAGATAATTTTTCTTAATCAATTGATCCAAAACATAGTGAATAGAAGTTAGACCACCCTAACATTGTAAATGCTTCTGATTTTCATACTATTTGACGGGTCCCTTTCTTTTAAAACACTAAGAATTTCACGAGGTGCAGTGCTGTTGGCCATATCAAGCACAAATTGTTTCTCTAATGGTTTTAGCCTAGACGGATATTCATGACCATCAAGATATTCTGCTACTTGATGGTTATGGAAATCACATGTAACCTTTAATCCCCACATAATACCGTCTGGAGGTTTTGGTATACCTCGCAGCTCAAATGGGCATTCATATTTTTTTGTCCCACTATTTTTTACTATGGATTGACCTTCAACAAGATACCGCAGTGGTTTGTACTTTCCTCCTCTTTCACACATAAGATGACACTTTGGCAGCTTACCGCCTTTCAAATTAGCAGAATTTTTAATTATTATCACAATATTATTTTCTAGACCAACTCTTTTTGTCAATCATATATTCTCTACTTTGAAAGATCTATATAAAAAAATAACGAAGATGTATAAATAACAAATATACATAATACAACGATAAAATAACCTGGTCTGTAGTAAATTCAGTTGTATAATCGCGACAATTGCTGTAGATGCTTTCCCCACTTCAAACTTCATTTTCGCCTGACCAACTATTTGAAAATGAGCTCAAGTTACAGTTATCCATAATGTTTTGCGAAGATGATAACTCTATTCTAAGAAGAGAGAATGATATGTTGAAGGGGAAACAGAGCATGAGATGAGAGGGGCTCAAATGATCTTCCCTTCAAACTTACAAATTACCTCTTTATATAAGAAGTAAACAAAATATAACTTTTAATAAAGTAAAAGTAGATATGGATACTGATTTACGAAATTAAATAGGAAAAACAACTTTTAATAAAGAAAATATAAAATTAGAATCAGAATCAGAATCAACACAACTTTTAATAAAATATTTTAAAAAAAAAAAAAAAATAGATATGGATACTGATTTAGGAAATTAAATAAGACAAATAACTTTTAATAAAGAAAATATAAAATCACAATCACAATCAACACAACTTTTAATAAAATATTAAAAGAAAAGTAAAAGTAGATATGGATAATGATTACGAAATTAAATAAGATAAATAATTTTTAATAAAGAAAATATAAAATCAAAATCAGAATCAGAATCAACATAACTTTTTTTTTTTTATAAAATAGTTTAAAAAAGTAAAAGAAGATATGAATACTGATTTACGAAATTAAATAAGACAAACAAATTTTAATAAAGAAAATATAAATCAGAATCAACACAACTTTTAATTAATTTTTTTTAAAAAAATGTAAAATTACATATTTTTCATTTATTTTTTTCAAATTTTTGTTAAAAAAAAAGTCTGGGGCAAACGATCGTTCCCCTTGGAACGATCACTCACCCCTCTCATAGAAGGGGCGTCCCTTCTTAGAGAAAAGGGCTGACTCTTTTTTTTTTTCTTTTTTTTTTTAATTCCGAAAAAAAAAATTATGTTGCTTAAATTATATTTTTTAATACATAAGTAGTATTAATTAAATTAAAATGAATCAAAAAATAAATGAATAGATAAAAAATCTGCAATATTTATTAACAAAAATAAAAAATTATAAAATAAAAAATAATTAATAATATGAAAAATGGAGTTATAATTAATTATTTTTAAATTAATATATATAAATATATAAATATATAAATATATAAATTTTATAATATGTATAATATTTGTAACTTTCCAAAAAAAAAAAGAGTCATTGCAAATATTGATAAGGGCTATTTAGTAAATTAGCAAAGGGACAAGAGAGTGTTGGCGACTTGGTCGCATAATCGATTGTAATTGGTTTTGATGATGCAATGCGAGAAAGAAGACTTCGACGCACAAATACGAGTCTATACAAAAAGATATCGAAGCATACGTGGTGAAGAGCGGGAATGTGAAGACTAGCGGCAAAACGAATATAATGATTAAGAGCTTAATATAATTATAAGTGAGTTTATTCAAATGATCTAAAGCTCTTAGGAGTCATACATTTTGCATCACTTGCATTTAAAATGGCTTAGAATGCTTAAGAATCATTTGCATTTTATTTGCACCAAAATAAACTTCATGCATAAGTGCATCGGTAAATGATCTTCTAAAAACTATAAAATGGTTGAATTAAACTTCAAATGATATAACATTAGATATATATGTGTCTCTAGTTTGCTACGGTTTAAACGGAACACAATTCCGATATATATAACTCTTGCTAGAGCCTTTTTAGTACAACATGCTCATATGTGCGTTTTCTGCATACATGTCACATTAGAAAATTTCCATAAAATTCATATTAATGTTTTTTGAGTTGAATTTTCTACAGAAGCTAGAAAATTTCCATAAAATTCATATTATGTGTCTAGTTTATGTAGAAATTTACGGATCATGATTGGAATTTTCTAGAGAAAGTGATGGACAAAATACCAAGTGTCATCAGCATTGACTGGTCATCAGAACATGCATTGCTACTGAAACCAGGGAGCTCCAAACCGGTCCTCATACCGGTTTCCATACCGGTCTAGCCTTTATGGTGCAGTTACTGAGACCAGGGAGATCCAAACCGGTCTCCATACCTGTTTCCATACCGGTCAATCTCTTCATATTGAACACTTACTGGAGCCAGGGAGACTCATACCGGTCTCCATACCGGTCTAACAGACACTTGCCCAACGGTAATATAGCCGTTAGTATTCGTTGGAGCCCTAGACCGGCATGCCGGTCTCCATACCGATTTCCATACCGGTCTCGCTGTAAGTTGGGGAATGCTTTACATTTTATTATAAATAGGACCCCAACTCATTTGCCTTAAGGTGAGAGACTTGAAAAACAACCTTCATACATATTCTCTAAGGCAAATACAAGAGTGTTTCATAAACCTTCATATTCATAAACACTCATACATACAAGTTCACACACACTACACCTTCATATACATTTGTAGTGAGCTTAGAACATTTGGGTAACCAACTCACACAATCTTCTTTATCATTGTGAGTGCCCAAGTGTGTTTTATAATTTCCTTATCAAAAACACTTGTGATTTGTAAAATCCCATTGTTTGGGTAAATTGTAAAGGTTTGTGAGTGAGCCTACAAACAAAACTCAAATTGTAAGGGTTTGTGAGTGAGCCTACGAACAAAACTCAAAAGTGTAAAAGGTTCGGAGTGCGCCTTTGCGGAAAACTCTGGTTACGAGTGAACCACGGAAAACTTGATTCTAGTGGAAATCTTCAAGCGAGGCTTGGGGGAGTGGACGTAGGCACGTTTGGCCGAACCACTATAAATCTCGGTGTCATATTTCTCTTTCCCTATACTTTTGTTTATAGCAAGTTTATTTATGCTTATACATATTGAATAGAAAACTTGCATATATGCTATTAATTGGAATAGAGAAAATTGCCCTAAGTCCCCGCTTGGTAATAAGAGCTAAAAATCGGTAAAGATTTTTTAATTCCGCACTTATAGCGACTTATAGCGATAACCCAATTCACCCCCCTCTTGGGAAATAGAGATTCTTTGTCACTATTGCTTGTAGGTACTTTCAGTTGGTATCAGAGAGGGGTATTCTCTACAAAACTTAACCGTCCGAGAATAGATCATGACATCTACAAGCAAATCGTCAAATCTTGCCGAGAGATATTCAACGACTAGACCTCCGTTTTACACCGGAACGGACTACAACTATTGGAAGAAGAGGATGTTGACTTATCTCATTGCAAGTGATTCGCAATCCTATTTGGTGATTACACGGGGTGTTTAAGTACCAATGAAGAAGAATAGTAATGGAGTTGATATTCCAAAACCGAGCCTAGAATGAGATAGTGAGGATGTAAAACTAGCCTCACAAAATGCTAAGGCACTCAACCAACTCCTATGTGCCATTGATCGGGATCAAGTAAGCAAACTTACGGAATATGAAAATGCTTATGATTTGTGGAAGTCTTTGGAAATGGTCAATATGGGCACAAGCCAAGTAAAGGAATCAAAGATCAACCGGTTCATGTGGGAATTGGACAATTTCAAGATGGAATCCGGGGAAGAAATTGATCACATGATTTCAAGGTTTACGATCATCATCAATCATTTGGCCGCTTTAGGAAAAGTCATCGGGACATCCGATCAAGTGAAGAAAATTTTGAGATCACTCCCGAAGGAATATAGAAGCTACACCTCCTCTATTAAAGAAGCAAACGACGTAAATACTTTAAAGTTGGATGATTTGGTCGGCAAATTGATTGAGTATGAAATGGAGATCAAGATGGATAGAAAGAAGGAAGATGAGAAGAAAACAAGGAAAAATTTCGCATTGAAAGCAAAAAGAAAAGATGAGTCAAGCGCAAGTGAAGAAGAAGCTAGTGATGATGAGTTGACTCAAATAAATAAGAATTTCAAGAAGCTCATTCAGTCCATGAAGAAAAAAGGGAAAATCAAAGACGGAAGAAAAGAAAGAAGAAAGACCACAGAAGAATAAGAAAATTATCTGTTTTGAATGCAACAAACCGGGTCACATAGCTACCGATTGCCCATTGAGGAAAATGAAAGGAAAATCAAAGAAAAAGGCAATGAAAGCAACTTCAACTTGGAGTGATAGCGACTCTAGCTCATCCAGGAGGAAGAAGAAGTCCAAGAAAGAACAAATCTAGCATTCATGGCCATCACGGATGAGAACTTCTACTTTGAAAGCGAAGATGAAGAGGTACACAATTCTCAAGACTATAATGATTTACGTAATGCTTTTAATAGCTTAAAAGAATTATGTGATATGCTTAAAAAGAAATTTAAATTAGTTAAAAATGAGCAATCTACACTTAAAAATGATCATGGATGCTGTATGGATAAATTTCGTGTTTTAGATAATGATATGATATGCTTAAAGGCTAAACATGAAAAAGAAATTGCATGTTTAAATGATGAAAATGCATGTTTACAAATGGAAAAGCTAGAACTTGAAAATGCGATATCGAATATGCCATCTAGCTCTAAGACATGTAATTGTGAATCTATACTAAATGAAAATGTTTTATTAAACACTAAGGTTATAGATTTTCAAAACATACTTAGCAAATTTACATTGGGACATAAAAATTTTAATATGCTTATTGGCTCCTAAAAATGTGCATTTAAAAGAGAAGGATTAGGATATAGGCTTTATATTAAAAGAAAATTTTTAAAGAATTATTTTGTTAAGGCTTCTGATTCTCATGCTAAGAATGTAATAAATGAAAATGTCACATGTCATGAATGTAATAAAAAGGGACATAAAATTTTTGAATGCATGTATAAGAATGTGATTAAAAATGCATGGATTCCTTAATGGATCAAAACTAACCCCAATGGACCCAAGAAAGTTTGGGTACAAAGTGTAATTGATAAATTGGTAGGGGGAGCTTTGGGAATGGATCTTTAAAGAGAATTGTAAAATTGATCCCAAAGGCTCAAAAAAATGAGGAATCGCAACGGTAATGGGTAATCTCCGTATTCACGGAAACATTGGTACCATTTCCTTTAATCTACATATGTATGTATATTTTATATTGGTAAAAATATTTT